>UESW01002041.1:44287-297196 GCA_900491605.1 Calamus simplicifolius | reverse complement strand
GATTAGAAATCCTTAGTTCTAGTTCTTGTTGAACGGGGAATCCCATTGCTATTCATCAAGGTCTAAACCTAACAGGATTGGGAATCCTTAGTTCTAGTTCTTGTTGAACGGGGAATCCCATTGCTATTCATCAAGGTCTAAACCTAACAGGATTAGGAATCCTTAGTTCTAGTTCTTGATCAACAGGGAATCTCATTGCCATTAATCACAGGTCTAAACCCTAACAGCCCCTAGCTTCTGGGCGGCCCCTAGTCCTAGGTGGCCCCCAGGTTCTGGGCTGCCTCCAGGTCCTGGACGGCCCCTGATCCTAGGCGGCCCCTAGCTTCTGGGCGCCCTAGTCCTAAGCGGCCCCCAGGTTCTGGGCGGCCCCCCAGCTTCTGGGCGGCCCCTAGTCCTAGGCGGCCCCCAAGTCCTTGACGGCCCCTAGTCCTAGGCGGCCCTCAGGTTCTGGGTGGCCCCCAGCTTCTGGGCGGCCCCTAGTCCTAGGCGGCCCCCAGGTCCTGGACGGCCCCTAGTCCTAGGCGGCCCCCAGGTCCTGGATGATCTCCAGGTCCTGGACGGCCCCTAACCCTAGGTGGCCCCCAGGTCCTGGACGGCCCCTGGTCTTAGGCGGCCCCCAGCTTCTGGGCGGCCCCTAGTCCTAGGCGGCCCCCTAGTCCCAGGCGGCCCCGGGTCCGGGACGGCCTTCAAGTCCTGGATGGCCCCTAGCCCTAGGCGGCCCCCAAGTCCTGGACGGCCCCTAGTCCTAGGCGGCCCCCGGGTTCTGGGCGGCCCCCAGGTTCTGGGCGGCCCCTAGTCCTAGGCGGCCCCCAAGTCCTGGATGGCCCCTAGTCCTAGGCGGCCCCCAGGTCCTGGACGGTCTCCAGGTCTTGGACGGCCCCTAATCCTAGGCGGCCCCCAGGTCCTGGATGGCCCCTGGTCTTAGGCGGCCCCCAGCTTCTGGGCGGCCCCTAGTCTTAGACGGCCCCTGGTCCTAGACGGCCCCTAGCTTCTGGGCGGCCCCTAGTCCCAGGCGGCCCCTAGGTTCTGGGCGGCCCCTAGTCCCAGGCGGCCCCCGGGTCCGGGACGGCCTTCAAGTCCTGGACGGCCCCTAGCCCTAGGCGGCCCCTAGCTTCTGGGCAGCCCCTAGTCCCAAGCGTCCACCAGGTTCTGGGCGGCCCCTAGCTTCTGGGCGGCCCCTAGTCCCAGGCGTCCCCCAGGTTCTGGGCGGCCCCCAGCTTCTGGGCGGCCCCTAGTCCTAGACGGCCCTCAGGTCCTGGACGGCCTCCAGGTCCTGGACGGCCCCTAGTCCTAGGCAGCCCCCAGGTTATGGACGACCTCCAGGTCCTGGACGGCCCCTAGCCCTAGGCGGCCCCCAAGTCCTGGGCGGCCTCTAATCTTGGAATCATTCTCGTATCAAAGGCACTAAACGCGAGGAGCTATCGTATCCTGAACAGAAATCGAGAATCATTAAGCATCATGACGCTTTAAATGACTCGAATGAGACAAACGCTGGAGCATTACAATCCATCGAAAAGCTCAAATAAAGGAGATACTGAACACCTGTTTTAGGGCCAGATAACTCTTCTCTGACTCTGATATTCCCACTAACCCTGACATTCCCTTGGGGAAAACCAAGATCATCATGAAGATCCTTAGCTTATGGAGCAAGTTTCTTAATACCTTTACTAATAATTATCGATAAATAATCACGTGGCACGCTCTCGTCTGAAGCTAACTTTTATCTTACACGTTGACTTTCTAACCAAAAGAAAGAAAAAAGAAAAAGTGACTTAATGCTGACGATATGATGAAAAGGATATAAGAAGAAGGGAAGGGGGTTCTGGGGGGGGCTTTCTTCTTCCTCCATTAGGGGATCTCGTAAAAAAAAACTATACTGGTGATTCAGCATCAACAGATTGGCGCGCCAGGTAGGGGGATCGCAGCGGCCAATAACTCTTGTTCTACGAATATGAGCTCGAGATCTCCTGAAGAGGATCCCTCTGATTGGTCTGGGGGGCATCTCTTGCCTCCCAGCCATGGTCGCAAGACTCTTGGCTCTTCCGAGCCAGTGAAGCCAAACCCTCCGGTTTCTTCCTTGCCACTGCCGACTCCAGCTATTCCTCAGGACCCACTGCTGATCCTTACCCAGCAAGTTCAAACCCTTGTTGGGATGGTTCAACAGATGCAGGAACAGCATTCTAGAGGAGCCCGGCAATGGCTCGAGCCACCTCTGTTGCCCAGATCAGCTACTCCTGTTAGCCGACAATCAGCTCGAGGGAGATCCCCTCCGACAAGGCCTCTCTGCCCCTATTCATCTGGAGGCCTCACTCCCAAAGTTCCCGGGGCGGTTCGCGCTCGCTCACTCGTTCCCCAGGCAGCCCACCTGCGGCGGCGGGGGAAGGAGCCTTATGCGGAGCACCGCCGGTGGCATCATCGGTCTGCATCTTACTCCCTGAGCCAGCCGGGGGACATATGGCTGATCAGATGGAGAGGCGCCTTGATGAGCAAGATCGAAGGCTAGAGGAGCTTAGTCAAAGAATTAACAATCAGCCGGGTCAGATTATGACACCCGCCCTCCTCTTACTCGGCGAGTGATGGAGGAACCTATTCCAAGGAGATTCCGGTTCCCCCAACTGGACCCCTATGACGGCACCACTGACCCCCTGGATCATCTGGAGAGCTATAAAGCCATCATGCAAGTCCAAGGAGCGACTGATGCCCTCCTGTGCATTGCCTTCCCAGCCACCCTCCGTAAGGCGGCCCGTGTTTGGTACTCTCGCCTGCCTTCACGTAGTATTGATTCTTTTCGACAACTGGAGAGGTCTTTCTTGGCTCATTTCGACGCTTGTCGGAAGATTCCTCGAGTAGCAGACAGCTTGTTCTCCGTGCAGCAGCAAGAAGGAGAACCTCTGAAAGATTTATAACCCGCTTCAAGGTGGCGGCCCTGGAAGTCTATCATCTTGATGATGCGGTGGCCATGCTGGCTTTAAAGCGGGGGCTCCGTCCCTCCCGTTTTACCTATTCTCTGGACAAGAGACCTCCTAGCTCTTATGCTGACCTCTTGAGCCGCGCACAGAAGTACATCCGCGCCGACGAAGCTGATTCATCAAGGAGAGGTGCGCAGGAGAGGACTGGCAAGAGACCCGCTCGCCCAGAGTTGAGCGGGCCCCCTTCCAAGAAGTCCGAACCTTCGCGCCGACCGACTGACCGCCGCAAGAGCTTGGCCCCCAGAGAAGACCATCTTACACCCCTCCTAGCGCCCCGGGCTCATATCCTTATGGAAATTGAAAACGAGCCTTATTTACGGCGTCCGCCCCGTTGAAGAAGAGCGTGTGCGCGACAGGAGCCGTTATTGCCGCTTCCACAGAGATTACGGCCATGACACTGAAGAATGTCGGAATTTGAAGCAAGCCATCGAAGAACTCATCCAGAGAGGATATCTTGGGCAGTACATCCAGAAGAAAGAGGCTCCTCCCGTACCAGCTTTGATGGGACCTCCTCCCGCTCAAGCCAACATCGACAACACCCCGACAGAGCGGATGGTGGGCATGATTTCCCGTGGAGGAGCATCATCTTCTAAGAGGCCAAGGGGGGGGGAGAATTAGATGATGTAATCCCTTTTAAGGGAGATATAGCGGGGGGTAGTGTTGTAAAAGATGATAGCGTCGTCGTTTCAATGACGGTCGCTAAACACCCTGTAAAGAGGATCTTAATCGATAGTGGAAGCTCCGCTAATGTGCTTACTTATGATGCATTTCTTCGGATGAATTTATCTCCTGACTCTCTTCGACCTGTAGCCGTCCCTCTAGTCGGTTTCACTGGAGACTCTATACGAGTGGAGGGCGAGATTACCCTACCGGCGACGGCAGGATCGCCGCCATGTCAGAGCACGGTAATGCTGGACTTTCTTGGTGGTTCGGGTTCCCCTGGCCTACAACGCCATTCTCGGCCGCCCCGGGTTGAATATATTAGATGCAGTTATATCTACCAAGCGCCTATTGGTGCAGTTCCCTACCAACCAAGGAGTCGGCGAGATGCATGGAGAGGTAAACTCGGTCAGACCCTGCTATCATCTAGCTCCTAGTCCCCAGGTGGTTAGAATTCCCCCGGTCGCCGAGTCATTTGATCCCAGAGAAGTCGAGCGGAGGGGAGAGCCGGCGGAGCGTCTGGTATCTTGCTCCCTGGGAGGTGATTCCACCAAGACCGTGCAAATTGGTGAGCTCCTCCCCCCTGAAGTCCGGGATCAGCTCCTAGCCTTCTTATCGGCGAATGCGGATGTCTTCGCCTGGAAAATGACGGACATGGTCGGGATTCCCCGGAGGTGATTACTCATCAACTTAATATCAACCCAAGTTGCCGCCCTGTCCGCCAGAAGAAAAGGAGTTTCGCCCTGAGCGGCAGAGGATCATTGACGAAGAGGTGGATAAATTGCTTATGGCCGGTCATATTCGGGAGGCACAGTATCCTGATTGGCTAGCCAATGTGGTCATGGTCCGGAAGGCCAGCGGAGGATGGAGGATATGCATCGATTACACCGATCTTAACAAAGCTTGTCCTAAGGACAGTTTTCCGTTGCCACGGATCGACCAGTTAGTAGATTCAACCTCTGGTTATGAACTTCTTAGCTTCATGGATGCTTTCTCGGGGTACAACCAGATAAAATTGAACCCCTCGGATGAAGAGCATACTTCTTTTATCACTGAGAAGGGCATCTATTGTTATAAAGTAATGCCCTTCGGATTAAAGAATGCGGGAGCTACCTATCAGAGGCTGATGAACAAAGTTTTTAAAGACCAGCTCGGCCGCAACATGGAAGTATATGTAGATGATATGTTGACAAAGAGCACCTGTGCCACTGGCCATGTCGCCGACCTGCAGGAGACTTTCCACAACCTCCGGCTCCATAGAATAAAGCTCAACCCACGCAAATGTGCGTTTGGAGTTACTGCAGGGAAATTCTTGGGTTTCCTGGTGACCCGGCGGGAATTGAGGCAAACCCAGAGAAAATTCAAGCCATTCTTGATATGAGGC
Organism: Calamus simplicifolius; assembly: GCA_900491605.1. NCBI lineage: Eukaryota > Viridiplantae > Streptophyta > Magnoliopsida > Arecales > Arecaceae > Calamus > Calamus simplicifolius. Next base: position 292,183 of record UESW01002041.1, on the reverse strand, counting down.
GGCCAGTATGTAAGAAAGAGGTACAACAACTCACCGGAGGATAGCAGCATTAAGCCGATTTTTGTCAAGATCGGCGGAGAGGTGTTTACCCTTCTTCAAGGTCCTACGTAAAGCGGACGGTTTTGAGTGGACGGAAGACTGTCAACGAGCCTTTGAAGAACTTAAGGAGTTCTTGTCCACACCGCCCCTGTTGTCTAAACCGGAGGAGGGAGAAAAGCTCTTCCTCTATCTTGCGGCTTCCTCCGAAGCCGTCAGTTCCGTTCTGGTGCGTGTCGGCGACCACGCCACTCAGAGACCTGTATATTATACCAGTAAGGTACTTCATGGTGCAGAAGAGAGGTATTCCAGGATGGAGAAGGTCATTTTTGCTTTGTTCATCTCCGCCCGGCGACTCAGACCCTACTTTCAGGCTCATCCTATAGTCGTGCTCACTGATCAGCCTCTCAGAGCCATTTTGTCTCGCCCTGATACCTCTGGCCGGTTGGCCAAGTGGGCCATCAAGCTAGGGGAATTCGACTTATCATTTCAGCCCAGAGCATCTTTGAAATCCCAGGTCTTGGCCGATTTCCTAGTAGAGTGCACTTGGTCTGAAGAGCATCAAGAGGAGTCCCCCGGATTCTTTAGATGTCGATGAAGAGAATGATAAGGCGTGGGTCCTCCACGTCGATGGAGCCTCCAACTCCCAGGGAAGCGGGGCTGGTCTTATTCTCGCCAGCCCAGAGGGTGTGGTGGAGTACGCTCTTCGTTTCCTCTTTGAAGCTACCAACAATCAAGCCGAATATGAGGCCTTGTTAGCCGGAATCAAACTAGCACATGGGATGGGAATCAAGCATCTCCGAGCTTTCACTGACTCACAGCTTATTTCTGCCCAGGTGTCTGGGGAGTATGAGGCTCGGGACCCTGTTATGTCCCAGTATCTAAGCAAGGTTAAACTACTAGTTCCCTTGTTAGATCACTTCACCATTAGTTACATCCCTAGAGGGGAGAATGCTAGAGCTGATATGTTGGCCCGACTTGCTACGTCCGCGGACAGCTCCATGGGCAAACCTACATTGAGTATCTGGAGACACCCAGCATCGAGGCCGCGGAAGAAGCTTTACCAGTTGCCCAAGAAGAAACTTGGATGGACGTATATCCGATACTTGAAGGACGGCGTCCTCCCAGTTGACCATGAGGAAGCCAGGCTACTCAAGCGGAGGGCCTCCAAGTTTGTACTGCTAGATGGCCGACTCTACAAGAGATCCTTCTCCCAACCTCTCCTCAAGTGCGTCAGCTCGGCGGACGCGGATTATATTCTTAGGGAGATTCATGAAGGCATTTGTGGGAATCATTCGGGAGGCCGATCTCTGGCGCGTAAAGCCCTCCGACAAGGATATTATTGGCTGACTATGCAAGAAGATGCACTGAACTAGTGAAAAGATGTGGCCAATGTCAACGGTATGCCTGTATTCAGCGGCAACCAGCTTCTCAGTAAACCCTCTTTTTGCTCCCTGGCCTTTCGCTCAGTGGGGCATGGACATTCTCGGCCCTTTCCCTCCGGCATCAGGACAGAAAATTCCTACTTGTCGCCGTCGATTATTTTACTAAGTGGGTCGAAGCCGAAGCACTCGCCAAGATCACTGAAGCCAAGGTCAAAGCCTTTTTCTGGAAAGCCATCATTTGTCGATTCGGCATACCTCATACTCTTGTCACTGACAACGGCCGACAGTTCGACAACGTTGCCTTCAAGACTTTTTGCGCCGATCTCGGCATCACGCATCGATTCGCCTCCGTCGGCCATCCACAATCTAATGGAGAGGCCGAGGTTACGAATCGTATGATATTGCGGGGACTGAGGACCAGGCTGGATACGTCCAAAGGAAATGGGTGGAAGAACTCCCGAGTGTGCTCTGGGCATACCACACAACTCCCAGGACACCGACAGGAGAGACGCCGTTTAATCTGGTTTTCGGTTCCGAAGCTGTTATCCCAGTCGAGATTGGCCTGCCAAGCATTCGAGTAGAATCATATGACGAAGCTGATAACCTCCCTAATTTAAGAGCCAGTCTCGACCTCATTGATGAAGCGAGGGACCGAGCTCAGGTTAGAATGGCGGCCTATCAGCAGCGGGTGGCGAGATATATAATACCCGCGTCCGCTCCAAAAGCTTCCGTCAAGGAGACTTGGTTCTGAGAAAGGCCTCAGTGTCCAAACCAACGGAGGGGGGCAAACTATCCCCGAACTGGGAGGGGCCCTACCGAGTAGCAGAAGTCCTTCACCGTGGAGCGTATCGACTTGAAGATCTGAATGGGCGACCGATCCCCCGAACGTGGAACGCGGATAATCTCCGACAATACCATCAGTAATGTAATAAATGTACTTATCCAAAATTAATGAATGCATATATTTGGAGATCTTCTGTGAAGCAATCCTTCAAAGGNATAAAGCTTTACAAATGATGTATGTATCATACTGAGCATCAGGCAGCTAGGGGCTGATCACCCTTTAGACTGTACTGTAGCATGAGCATTGCACACTACTATCGAGCCGGCACCTCCTTGCGAACAGATCGTACGATGAACCCCAGAATCAGGGGTGAGTGCACGCTTAACCAGGCCAGTGGGGCGGTTGTGAGCAGCCCGTGGGGGCATGAATCATAGCTCAGTGGAGCTGATTACTATATATAGCCCGTGGGGGCAGAGAGAAAACCCGAGGTTCCAGGGTTAAGGAACAAAGCACTTTGCCGGGTGAACCGCACGGGTAAGGGGTGCTATTTGTGCGGGGATCCTGTTGCTAGTCACGCACCCGATGAGAGTACACCTACGGGAAGGGCGACTGTAGGGTGGTACCTCAGAGGCATTACACACACAGCCCAGCATCATGAGATTTAAAAGCATATGTTGTGATATAAAAAGGGCCAGTGGGCCAGTAGTTATCCCGAGAGGGAGAGTTTACTTGAGATGCCAGTGGGCAAGCAGATTCGGTGGGAGTCTGAGAATTTAATAAAGAAGTCTGGGTTGTAGATAAAGAATGCATATTTTCATATTGTAATGCATGGATTTTTATCTTAATGAGTTATCTTTCAGTGAAAAGTTATTGTAGAGTATTTCAGTACTGATATGTTATTTGAAGAATAAGCTACATTTTATTTTATCTGATATCATGTTAAAAATGTACTTTGAGTTGTACAAGCTAAATAGTATCAGCATACGATTGAAAATAAGAGGTTATGGTTCTCTATTTCTCCATAGTTAGATGGTTATCCAGTCACTGGGACTTAGGTCTCATCCCTCTATGATTTAAATGTTCTTTCAGATCAGTGAGTATTTCTGCCAGGATCACAAGATAAGCAGGACAGAACCCTTAGCTGGTGAAGCTTGCTTGGATGCAAGAGTGTATAAATGCTAGCCTTGTATATTGAGAGTGTGGGTTGATATTTGTATTTTGTATATGTGTATGTGTATGTGTACAGTGAGATGTAATGATGTTTTAGACCTTTTGGATATGAATACGAGACTTATGTTTTGGAGAAAATTATGAGCATGATGTGTGCACTTAGGATTTTGATGTCGATTGTGAATGTGATCTTGTAAACTGCCTGAGGAATGTCATGAAAAATATTATCTGAGCAGGTTGATGCTTAGTGTTGATTGAGTGATTTGTGTATATAATTGAGATGAAAATGAAAAGTTTTTAACAGGATGTGTTTTCGTGTGTCTGCCACTTATGATAATTAGTTGGGGTTCTCTAGCTCTTTATGGAGCGCTACATAAAGACTAGTAAAACTCTATCCGATTACCACAAGTGTGCAGGTGTGCTGTCGTTGCCACGGATTGACCAGCTAGTAGATTCAACCTCCGGTTATGAACTTCTTAGCTTCATGGATGCTTTCTCGGGGTACAACCAGATAAAATTGGACCCCGCAGATGAAGAGCATACTTCTTTTATCACTGAGAAGGGTATTTATTGTTATAAAGTAATGCCCTTCGGATTGAAGAACGCGGGAGCTACATATCAGAGGCTGATGAACAAGGTGTTTAAAAGCCAACTCGGTCGGAATATGGAAGTGTATGTAGATGACATGTTGACAAAAAGCACATATGCCACCGACCATGTCACTGATCTGCAGGAAACTTTCCACAACCTCCGGCTCCATAGAATAAAGCTCAACCCCCGCAAGTGTGCATTTGGAGTTACAGCAGGGAAATTCTTGGGTTTCTTGGTCACCCGGCGTGGGATTGAAGCAAACCCAGAGAAAATTCAAGCCATCCTCAGTATGAGACAACCTATGTGTAAGAAGGAGGTGCAACAACTCACCGGGAGGATAGCAGCGTTAAGCCGATTCCTGTCCAGATCAGCTGAGAGATGTTTGCCCTTCTTTAAAATCCTGCGTAAAGCAGATAGCTTTGAATGGACAGATGAATGCCAACAAGCTTTTGAAGAACTCAAGGAGTTCTTGTCTACCACCCCTACTGTCTAAGCCGGAGGAGGGAGAGAAGCTTTTTCTTTATCTGGCGGCTTCTTCGGAGGCCGTCAGTTCTGTTTTAGTGCGTATCGGCGACCATGCCGTTCAACGACCTGTATATTATACCAGCAAAGTACTTCATGGTCCGGAGGAGAGGTATTCTAAAGCAGAGAAAGTGATCTTCGCTCTATTCGTTTCTGCCCGGCGACTCAGGCCTTATTTCCAAGCTCATCCTATAGTCGTCCTCACTGATCAACCTCTCAGAGCTATTTTGTCGCGGCCCGACACTTCTGGCCGGTTAGCCAAGTGGGCCATCAAACTGGGAGAGTTCGACTTATCATTTCAACCCAGGGCATCTTTGAAATCTCAGGTTTTGGCTGATTTCTTAGTAGAATGCACCTGGTCTGAACAGCCTCAAGAAGAACTTCCCCGAATTCTGTCGGATAATGAGGTGACGGATCATGAAGCCTGGGTCCTCCATGTTGATGGGGCCTCTAACTCACAAGGCAGCGGAGCTGGACTCATTCTCGCTAGCCCGGAGGGCACGATAGTAGAATATGCTCTTCGATTTCTCTTTGAGGCCACCAATAATCAAGCTGAGTATGAGGCTTTGACCGGAATCAAGCTAGCACATGGATGGGAATCAGAAGTCTTCGAGTCTTCACCGACTCACAGCTCATTTCCGCCCAAGTATCAGGAGAGTATGAGGCCCGTGACCCTATCATGTTTCAATATCTGAAAAAGTTAGATCATTGGTTCCCTATTGGATCACTTTGTTATTAATTATATACCCAGAGGCGAAAATGCTAGGGCCGACATGTTGGCCCGATTAGCTACCTCCGGATAGTTCTATGGGGAAGACCTATATTGAGTATCTGGAGGCGCCTAGCATCGAAGCTGAGGAAGTCCTGCCCATTATCCAAAAAGAAACCTGGATGGAACCTTATGTCCGGTATAAAAGACGGCGTTCTCCCGTTGATCTTGAAGAAGCTAAGCTGCTTAAGCGGAGGGCTTCTAAATTTGTACTATTAGAAGGTCAACTTTATAAAAAATCCTTCTCTCAGCCCCTCCTCAAATGTGTTAGTTCAGATGCTGATTATGTCCTTAGGGAAATTCATGAAGGCATCTGTGGGAATCATTCTGGAGGACGATCTTTAGCACGCAAGGCTCTCCGACAAGGATACTACTGGCTCACCATGCAAGAGGATGCAACAGAATTAGTGAAAAGATGTGATTCATGCCAACGGTATGCCTACATTCAACGGCAACCGTCTTCTCAGCTAAGTTCTCTTTCTTCCCCTGGCCCTTCGCTCAGTGGGGTATGGATATCCTCGGCCCTTTCCCCCTGCAACAGGACAGCGCAAATTTCTACTAGTGGCCATTGATTATTTTACTAAATGGGTCGAGGCTGAAGCACTCGCCAAAATTACTGAGGCTAAAGTTAAAGCCTTTTTCTGGAAAGCCATTATTTGTCGCTACGGCATCCCACACACTCTTATTACTGACAATGGCCGACAGTTTGACAACAACGCCTTTCGACTTTCTGTGCTGACCTCGGTATCGTGCAACGGTTCACCTCCGTCGGCCATCCGCAATCTAACGGAGAGGCTGAGGTCACAAATCGCATGATATTACGAGGGCTAAGAACTAGATTGGATACATCCAAAGGAAGATGGGTAGAAGAGCTCCCGAGTGTACTCTGGGCATACCATACGACACCCAGGGTGCCGACAGGGGAAACACCATTCAACCTGGTTTTTGGGTCCGAGGCTGTTATTCCCGTTGAGATCGGCTGCCAAGCGGCCGAGTAGAGGCATATAATGAAGCGGACAACCTCCTCAGCTTAAGAGCCAGTCTTGACCTCATCGATGAAGCAAGAGACCAGCTCGAATTAAGAATGCAGCGTACCAACAACGGGTAGCAGGTATTACAATACCCGCGTCCGTCCGAAAGGACTTCCATCAGAGACTTGGTTCTAAGAAGCTTCGGTGTCCAAACCTATGGAAGGGGGCAAACTATCCCCTAACTGGGAAGGACCCTATCGGGTAAGAAGGTTCTTCACCGTGGAGCATATACTTGGAAGATCTAGACGGACAACTAATTCCCCGAACATGGAATGCGGACAATCTTCGGCAGTATTACCAGTGATGTAATGTAATAAATGTTAATTTAATACATATTTAATACTTCTTGAAGCGCCCTCAGGGCTCGACGGCCCTGCGGTCTAAAGGACACCCCCAGGCCGGTGTAACTCACCCCTGAGGAGGTTCAAGTCCTTGACTTAAGCGGCCTCGACCACACAGGCGGCTCGACGGCCCTGCGGTCTAAAGGACACCCCCAGGCCGGTGTAACTCACCCCTGAGGAGGTTCAAGTCCTTGACTTAAGCGGCCTCGGGCGGCTCGACGGCCCTGCGGTCTAAAGGACACCCCCAGGACACCGGGCCGGTAACTCACCCCTGAGGAGGTTCAAGTCCTTGACTTAAGCGGCCTCGACCACGACAGGCGGCTCGACGGCCCTGCGGTCTAAAGGACACCCCCAGGCCGGTGTAACTCACCCCTGAGGAGGTTCAAGTCCTTGACTTAAGCGGCCTCGACCACGACAAGCGGCTCGACGGCCCTGCGGTCTAAAGGACACCCCCAGGCCGGTGTAACTCACCCCTGAGGAGGTTCAAGTCCTTGACTTAAGCGGCCTCGACCACGACAAGCGGCTCGACGGCCCTGCGGTCTAAGGACACCCCCGGGCCGGTATCATTTACCCCTGAGGAGGTTCAAGTCCACGACTTAGGCTGCCCCATCTCAAACTCTTGGGCAGGTATCCGACTACCCCTAAGAGACATCCCTTCAAAGGAGCTGGACGGCCCCACGGTCCCAAGGGCACCCCGGGCCGGTATCATTTACCCCTGAGGAGGTTCAAGTCCACGACTTAGGCGGCCCCATCTCAAACTCTTGGGCAGGTATCCGACTACCCCCAAGAGGCAGCCCTTCAAAGGAGCTGGCCCCCACGGTCCTAAGGACACCCCCGGGCCGGTATCATTTACCCCTGAGGAGGTTCAAGTCCACGACTTAGGCGGCCCCATCTCAAACTCTTAGGCAGGTATCTGGCTACCCCCGAGAGATAATTCCGCAAAGGGGCTCGTCGGCCCCACATTCCTAAGGACATCGTACCTCCTCGAGCCCAGGTTAAACTCCCCTACTGGGGTCCCTAAACTGCCCGCCTTATCGGAATTTCAGGACTTGCGTCCTGAGACTATATACCAGAAGAACGACCCTGAGAGTCGGACTTAACACCGACTTGCGGGTGGATCTCCTATGCAATGAGTAAAAGTCAGGAGTCGAATGATTGAAGCATCAAGTAAGTAAAAAATAGCGTCCGCTCGTTCAAAGTCAGTTCACTATAAAACTTTATAAAACATTGTCTGTGAGCTGACATTAACTGACTTACAAAAAGGGGTCCCTTAGGGACAAAGTCAAGAACAAAAAGTTAAAACCAAGATAAGCCTAGACACCTTCCATCAATCCTCGGGACGCCCCCTCTCGGTGGTCGGACTGGAGCCCGGCTCCTCAGTAGTGGATGCTTCTGTGATGGGGTCTTTAGTTATCGCCCTACCCGCTTCGACCTCCGCATCAGATGTTTCTTCATTGTCCTCGGGTCGAAAGCATTCAAAGTTTTCTAATTTGTAGTGTCGGACTAGTCTCCGCTTACACCTCTCAAAACCCTGAATGAAAGCGTCCATAGCGGCCTCGTGGAGTTCCGACGCAAAATCCGGAGAGTCTTTATACTCTTTGATGGCCTCCTGAACCTTAGCTTCAGCCGCAGCCACCTTTTCCTGAGCCCTAGCCTCGGCCGCGGTTATCCTCTCCTGAGCCTCCGTCTCCATTGCCGCAACCTTGTCCAGAGCCTCCTTCGTATCCCTTTCGGCCAAGGCCAATTTTTCGCAGCGTCGGGGCCGCGGCCTCTGCGTTGTCGGCTCGATTCTCAGTATGCTCTAGCCGGAGAACTGTTCCCTTTAATCTTTCTTCTGTTGGCAATAATTTTGCTCGGACTTCAGATAATTGGGCGTCTAGGCTCTGCAGCTCCTTCTCAGCCCTTTCCCGCCACGTTCGATAATCTTCCTGGACAATCTGAAGGTCATGTAAGGCCTTCGATTCCCGGGCCTTCGTCTCCGCCAATTCTTTATCCAAGCTCTCACTATGAGACTTGGCCTTGGTCAGGTCCTCACGAAGTACGAAGAGGCCATTAGACATCTGTGGTATACAATCAATAAATACCAGGACCCCGTAACTACAAAAGGAGGAAAAGGGAAAAGATCATAACCCTACCTGGAGCGCGGCTGTGAACATGGTGTCAAAAGACTCCTCCAATGATAAACTCCTCATTTTAGCCTGAAATCTGGGCAGGATCGAGAGCTTGAGAACTGTTTCCGATAAACGACTTGTATACGAGGCGCTCTGGCTAGGCATTTGGGAAGGTTGAGGCGGACTTCCTAAGGTATCCAAGGGAGCGGAGGTGCCTGCTTCCTTCGGCGATGACGGGCTAGACGGATTGGTCTCGACGACCTCTATGCTCCCGGACGACCCCCGGCGCCCTTCGCATGAGATGAGGCGGCCGCCAGTAGGCTCCCCTTAGCAGGGCCCTCTATCGGTACTCCCTCGGGAGGATTCTCCTCTCCCTCGCCTTCTTCTATTAGTGTTGCTTCAGGGAGAGCCGTTAGAGGCTGGGTACTATGACCCGGTTCCCGCCGGCAGGGCCTCTTAGGCTCAGTTCCTGCCGTGCCGCGGTCACTCCCTCCTCTCTTTCGAAGGCCCGATATCAACGAATCTTGAGAAAACCTCATTGCTGCAATGTAGAGACACATGGTTAGCTAAAAGGAGGACGCAGGATACACTAGTTGCGAAAATAATATGTACGCAAAGGGACATCTATTCAAATACCAGATGTCCAAACAAACAAGGAAGTTACAATAATAATAAATGAAACTCTTCGAGGCTCACAGCCAGCGACACGATCTCCCGAAGATTGTCCTCCGATAGCAACTCCCTACTAGGGGGGATGATGGTGGAAATCAAAGTGTTGAATAGTTCACGGTCCCCTTCGTCAACACTTGAGTTCTGGTTAGAGCTGGTGTCCGGAATACCCCAGTCTACACCCAGTCCCTCCAAATGTGCGTAAAAGAACCGTGACTTCGATCCTTTAATTTTGGAAGGAAGGTTAAGCTTGAGGACACCTAAGAGGGACCCTTTAGGCCTCGACGCAAAGCTCCACCACCCATCCCGTACAGGGTTTCTAATCCTATACAACGCCCTAAATAAAGAGAGCCGGGCGGAAGCTCCGTGAAAATAACAAAGTACTAGGAATGAAAAGATGACCGAATGGAATTAGGAGTAAGCTGTGCGGGAATGAGGCGATACCTATTTAACAAGTTTACAAAGAAAGGGTGCAAGGGCAATCGTAGACCGCCTTAAAAAATTCTTCATACAATGCAACCCTTCCTGGTTGCGTTAGGGTAACCCTATCCTCGGGGAGGGGGGCAGAAAGCCGAATGTTACTGGGAATCCCAAACTGGGCCCTAAGGTTCCTAAGATCTTGGGAAGTTGTAATTGAGGCGACTTCCGCCGGGCCGGTAGATTTAGAAGTAATTGCCGGGAGCCCTACCTCACGGCTGGCGGATGAGGAAGAAGCCCTAGGAGACCGGGGTAACGACCTAGACACAGGCCGCGCGGGCCGGGCGATAGGTTGATCCCCGCGGATGGCCACCCCTCCGAGGGTCTGGCGACGCGCCTGAAGAATCTCTTCACAGGAAGGCTCGATCATAGGGTTTTTCCCTTTCCTATCTTGGGAGGGATCCATGGAAAAAGGGAGAAGAGGAGTCAACTAACCTGGACTTGGAGAAGTAAGACCGCGGGAGACTCTACGAGATAAAAAGCAAAGGGATAGAGGGGACGGGCCCTTTTTTATATTTTGGATGCAATACCTCGAGCGCCGCAGAGCCACATGGCGATCCCCGAGGGGACCGGACAGGCGAAAAGACGCTATCTTCCTAGGAACACACGCCCCCCCCCCCTTTTTTCCTTTCCTTTTCCTCTTCTTTTCATGAAACGACACTTATCGAATCCAGAAATTCGAAATTCAAACTTTTCCGCCCCTCTCCCTTGTGCATGTGCGACGCACTTGAGTACAAGGGACATGGGCGAGGGGGCATATGATATGGTTGGCAAGCAGGAAATAAGATCGGAGTCCTAGGCGGCCCCAAGCTTCTGGGCGACCCCTAGTCCTGGGCGGCCCCCAGGTCCTGGACGGCCCCTAGTCCTAGGCGGCCCCCAGGTTCTGGGCGGCCCCCTGGTCCTAGGCGGCCCCTAGCTCCTGGGCGGCCCCTAGTCCTAGGCGGCCCCCAGGGGTTCCTAGGCGGCCCCTACCCCCGGGTCCTAGGTGGCCCCCGGCTTCTGGGCGGCCCCTAGTCCTGGACGGCCTCCAAGTCCTGGACGGCCCCTAGTCCTGGGCGGCCCCCAGGTTCTGGGCGGCCCCCAGGTCCTGGGCGGCCCCAGCTTTTGGGCGGCCCTAGTCCTGGGCGGCCCCCAGGTCCTGGACGGCCCCTAGTCCTGGGCAGCCCCCAGGTCTTGGGCGGCCCCTGGTCCTAGGCGGCCCCTAGCTCCTGGGCGGCCCCTAGTCCTAGGTGGCCCCCAGCTTCTGGGCGGCCATAGTCCTAGGCGGCCCCAGGTTCTGGGTGGCCCCCAGGTCCTGGGCGGCCCCTAGTCCTGGGCGGCCCCCAGGTCCTGGACGGCCCCTAGTCCTGGACTGCCTCCAAGTCCTGGACGGCCCCTAGTCCTAGGCGGCCCCCAGCTTTTGGGCGGCCCCCAGGTCCTGGGCGGCCCTAGGTCCTGGGCGGCCCCCAGCTTCTGGCGCCCCCAGATCCTGGACGGCCCTAGTCCTAGGCGGCCCCCAGGTCCTGGACGGCCCCTGGTCCTAGGCGGCCCCCAGGTTCTGGGCGGCCTCTAGTCCTGGACGGCCCCTGGTCCTAGGCGGCCCCTAGCTCTGGGCGGCCCCTAGTCCCAGGTGGCCCTCAGCTTCTGGGCAGCCCCTAATCCTAGGCGGCCCCCAGGTTCTGGGCGGCCTTCAGGTTCTGGGCGGCCCCTAGTCCTAGGCGGCCCCAGGTTCTGGGCGCCCCCAGCTTCTGGGCGGCCCCTAGCCCTAGGCGGCCCCCAAGTCCTGGGCGGCCTCTAATCTTGGAATCATTCTCGTATCAAAGGCACTAAACGCGAGGAGCTTTCGTGTCCTGAACAGAAATCGAGAATCATTAAGCATCATGACGCTTTAAATGACTCGAATGAGACAAACGCTGGAGCATCACCATCCATCGAAAAGCTCAAATAAAGGAGATACTGAGCACCTGTTTTAGGGCCAGATAACTCTTCTCTGACTCTGACATTCCCACTAACCTTGACATTCCCTCGGGGATAACCGAGATCATCATGAAGATCCTTAGCTTCTGGAGCAAGTCTCTTAATACCTTTACTAATAATTATCGATAAATAACCACGTGGCACGCTCTCGTCTGAAGCTAACTTTTATCTTACACGTTGACTTTCTAACCAAAAGAATAAAAAAAAAAAAGAGTGACTCAAGGCTGACGATATGGTAAAAAAGGATATAAGAGGAAGGGAAGGGAGTGTGGGGACGGACTCTCTCTTTCCTCCAGTAGGAGATCTCGTAACAAAAAAAACTAGACTAGTGATTCAGCATCAACAGATACATTGATACATTGTATTAGATTATTACATTGATACATTGATACATTGTATTAGATTGTTACATTGATACATTGATAATTGTATTAGATTATTGTCTTAAATTATTATTGTTTCTTTTCAGAGAGATTCTATTACGGAAGAGGAGTCATCAAGACTTCATCTTTGGAGTACTCTTCATTTTAACAAAAAAAAAATCAATGGATAAATGAAAAAGCTGAAGAAACCCATGTAAGTTTTATCAATTAAAAATATAATATTGAATGTAATGTTTTATACTAAACATATTGAATTTGTTTTCTTTTCATTGCGGGCACAGTTAGTAGAGCGACTTTCCTCACAAGACTCTACAACAGAACCAATCAATGAGGATGTCATTTTTGAGGAGGTTTTAGGCTCTAGATCTGGTTATAAAAGAGGATGGGGTCCACTACCGAAGGGTATATCGAGAATTAGAGGTAGTTCTTCATTTTCTGAAAACTCACAATTAAAGGTTGAACTACATGAGTGCCGATCGAGAGCTCATCGCTCAGCAAGAGGATAAGCTCGCTCAACAAGAGGATAAGCTTGCTCAATAAGAGGATAAGCTCACTCAGCAACAGAATGAGCTCACTCAGCAACAAAAGACCAACCAGGATCTAAAGGCGATGACTGCTGAGCTCATTACTTTCATGCGGCAGCTAATGCCTGGATATCGTCCTAGTGGATCCCAGCAGACCTCACCTCTATAGTACATGTATTTTTTTTAATTATGTATTTTTCAAAACATTGTATAGGGTGATTTTATTGAAATGAATGAAAACTTTTATTAATTTTTTTATGAAACTTTTATATTAGAAAATTATTTCTGATATCGTTGCTTTAATATTATATTATATTATTGTAACAGATGCAAAACAAAAAAAATATTAAAATAAAATTTTAATATTTTTAATTTAAATAAAAACTTATTACGGCAAAAATAAGTCATCGTAATAAGTTTTTATTTAATTTTAAAAATAATAAAAACTTATTACGGTGACTTATTTTTGCCATAATATCAACCTATTATGGCGAAAATAAGTCGTCGTAATACATTTTTATTTAATTTTTAAAAATAATAAAACTTATTACGGTGACTTATTTTCACCGTAATATCAACCTATTACGGCGAAAATAAGTTGCCGTAATAAGTTTTATTATTTTTAAAATTTAAATAAAAACTTATTACGACGACTTATCTTCGCCGTAATATGTTGATGTTATGGCTAAAATAAGTCGTCGTAATAAGTAATTACGATAACAAGTTATTACAATGATTTTGTATTTTATTACGATGAATTTTTTATCATCGTAATAACGTATTATAGTGACTTTTGTACTTATTACGATGGATTAACCAACCCTTTTGTATGAATTTTGGCCAGGATCAAGCCCCATGCCCTCATCAGCCTTCTTTTCTCAAGAAATGTTGATCTTGCCTTCAAGGATCCAACCTTATGCCACCTACCTTCTTGCTAAGGTTGCACCCCCACCTTGCCATGCTCCTTTTCATCATCAAGATCCATGCCACACTCATCAATACTATGAGAATAGGGAAAGATAAGCATTCATTGATCAAAGAGACCCATTACATCAAGAATCCCATCATGATCAACCCCTTACAAGAATTCACACAATTCTCACAAGCCTCTTCTCAAAACCCGGAACAACTTGGCAGCATGCCAACTCAAGAATCTCCTTGCAAGAACCTCTTTCACAAGCCCAAATCCCCCTTTTCCCAATTGGCTAAGGTCTTACCATACAAAGGCGTTCATTACTCAAGCCTTCAAGCTCTTTCAAAACTCTTCTTTCATGAAGATGTCCAAGCTTATTTATAGACTCTTAGGGCACTCCCCTAGTCATTAGGTAGTTGGGCCATTCCTCAAAACAAGGATCCAATCAAATGATACCACATTAGCTCCCATGCGCATGCCACCCTGCTACCATGTCCAGCTTGCCATACGCTTGGCCGTGCCCAATCTTTGGCATGGCTCAGCGTGCACCTAGGCCGTGCATGCCATGCGCATGCGCGCCTCGGCCATGCCTTAGCCATGCCTCACTTGCCTGGCGCCACCACGCCCGCATGCCATCATTTGATCCCATCCAGCGCTGCGTTGCACGCTCACCATCATGCCCAAGCACGCTCGTGTAGCGCTTCGCACACCATTTTGCCACTGCACGCGTGCCCGACATGCGTTGCGCCCAGTCTGCGTGCACCCATGCTTGTCGCGTCCAACCCGTACGTCTGTCGTCTAGTTCGTTTGCTCCGCATTGCACTTCGCTCATCTCAACCACACACATGTGCTCCAGCCTCGCTCGGCCACCAATCAACTCTATCTAGATTGAACCTAGCCACGCACTGCCCATGCGCGACTTGGCCCCGCACGTCACTGCATGTGCACTACTCTGCACCTGCGCATGCATCATGGCCCGTGCTTGCCTGGCAATGTGCCGACTTGATGCTATGCCTACGCGCACCTTAACTCGCGTGCACATAGCACTAGGCCCAGGCGCGCAGCACATGCCTGTGCGCTGCGCCCTAGCCTGTGCCTAACTCTGCTAGGCCATGCAGCAACAGCTTGGTTCGTGCCTTGCCGACAACGCATGTCCTTTTGGCGCCCAAGCCTATGCCTAGCTCAGCCATTGCTGTGCCACTCCGTCCCACACTCAGCCATGTAGGTGCGCACGCCCCTGCACTCAAGCTTGACTTGGTAACATTTCTTCCCAGACATAATAGATCAATTACCTCATTGATTCCCCTCGCAAATATTGAAGCACTTGATCCTCAAACTGCCACAAATTTGCTGCTCGTTCCCAAGTCGCTTCGGTAACATTCTCGCCAACCCATAGTACCAAAAGCGATCCGTCTATGTTTTCCACTCTTCTTTGTTTAAGAATTCGATGCATCTTCTTCGAATACTCTTGGCCAACTATAAGCGGTGCTCTCCTTGGCATCACCCGAAGTCTTCATAATATGCCTTTTGAAAACTTATGTGAAAAACAAGATAAATCTTCAATTTATCTAGCAACTCCAACTTGTAAGCCACAGAGCCAATCCAAATTTATAGGGTAACTTCCTAGTAAGGAAGAGGCGAACCAGAGTCAAAAATATATTATGTATATTATTTTCCTAACTCAATCCATATCATGCCTAATGCCCCCTACTTTTTTACCTTTCACTATCACCCTCCAATGGCTAGATCAAGATCAGCAGGTCATGGGAGATCACCTCACTACACCCAACCCCGGCCCTCGTCAAGGAGACCCCAAGAAGGCTAGCATGAGGAAGAAGAAAGACTAAGAAGGGAGGAGAATGAAAAGAATGCCTTCTTGGCAAGGGGGAAGGCCATCATGAGCTTGAACTCCTCTAAGGATACAAGGCCATAACCGTCGCAGTCAATGCCATCAATCATACGTTTGCATTGAGCGATGAAGGCGCCCTCACCGATGCTGCAGAGGATGCGAACAAGCTCGTCAGTAGAGATGACACCTCATACCCAAGTCGAAGAATGAAATCTGCAACAACAAAAAGTAAAAGGATTAGGCTTGATACGAATAAGTTAGGAAAATAATTTACAAAATATATTTTGATCATGGTTCGTTCCTCTCCAATAAACTTAAGGAAGTTACCCCCATAGATTTGAAAAAGACTTTTCTATCATGCCTTTATTTTTAATGTAGACTCTTTTTTCTTTTTCCTACTTTTTCTAGCTGTTTACCACTTTGTACTTACAGCCTCAACCCTTCAACGCCCAAAAGCCAAAAGCCACATTAAAAAGTCTTAATGGCACTAGAAATCACCGTACAATATTGCAAGTCCTGCAAGGCTTCTCAGTACCAAAAAAAATACTTCATTGGCCCACAAATACTATTTAGAACATGAAAAACTTTGCTACAAAATCAAAAAATCATATGGATTAAACCAACTCAACCATAGCTGACTATTTTGTTCACAATTAGTCATTAATTATATGTATTCAACCATTTAACAACTAACTATTTTGTTCACAATTAATCATTAGCTATACCAATTCTGATCATGTGATCTACTCTTTTCTACCATACGTACAATATTATTTAATAATTTTTAATATAAAAAAATTTTCTACCATACCAAATGTAGAGATTCATAGTTGCTTCTTACTTTCAGTTGATCATAGGATATTTATATTTAATCCTTATGGACACTTAGAAGTAATATTTTCATATAGGTTTTTTAAAAATTAGCTAAAAGTATCATAAATTATTTTAAGAAAACATATTGATCCTTAATTTTAAATATAAAAAATTAATAAAAAGTGTGATGTTAATTTTTAAAATTTAGAAATTAAATTTGATCCTCTCACATGGAAGGATAAAAATCAACATCATCTTGAAACCAACCAAAAAAAGAAGCAGGGTTAAAATTTTCAATTCAAGTCTAGAATATGTCAAATTTGAATTTGAAATGAGTCATCAATGGGTTAAATTAGAATTTTAAATGAGTAGGATCAAAATTTTAATTATACTTGAGTTTTAAAAATAAGGGTCTACATTAAGGGCATGATAGAAAAGTTTTTTTCCAATTTAACGAGTAACTTTCTCTCAAGTTTATTGGATAGGTGAACCAAGGTCAAAAATATATTCTGTATATATTTTCCTAACTCGATCCGTATCATGCCTAATGCCCCCTACTTTTCATTACCTTTCTCTATCACCCTCAACGGCTGGATCAAGATCAGCAGGTCATGAGAGATCACCCCGCTACATCCAACCCCGACCCCTCGTCAAGGAGACCCCAAGAAGGCTAGCATGATCAATAATGAAGAGTGAGAAAGGAAGACTAAGAAGGGAGGAGAATGAAAAGAATGCCGAATCCAGACCCTATCTTCTTGGCAAGGGGAAGGCGGATCCGTTGGCCATCATGAGCTTAAACTCCTCCAAGGAGACGAGGTCATCACCGTCGCGGTCGATGCCATCAATCATACGTTTGCACCAAAGGAGGAGGCGCCCTCACCGATGCTACAGAGGATGCGGGCGAGCTTGTCGGCAGAGATGACACCTCCTACCCAAGTCGAAGAATGAAAATCTGCAGCAACAAAAGTTAGAAAAATAATTTACAAAATATATTTTGATCTGGTTCATGACTCCAATAAACTTAGGGAAGTTACCCATAGATTTGAAAAGACTTTTCTATCATGCCTTTATTTTTAATGTAGACTCTTTTCTAGCTGTTTACCACTTTGGACTTACAACCTTAACCCTTCAATGACAAACAGCCAAAAGCCACTAACATTAAAAAGTCTTAATGGCACTAGAAATCACTGTAAGCACTAAAAAAAAAATCCTTAGTTGGCCCACAAATACTATTTAGAACATAAAAAACTTTGCTACGATCCAAAATTAAAAAATCATATGAATTAAACCAACTCAACCATTTAATAGCTAACTATTTTGTTCACAATTAGTCATTTATTATACGCATTCAACCATTTAATAGCTGACTATTTTGTTCATAATTAATCATTAGCTATACCAATTCTGATCATTGATCTACTCTTTTCTACAATACATACAATATTATTTAATAATTTTTAACCATTCCAAATGTAGAGATTCATGAACCAGTCACAAAGTTTTCTAATAGATAGCCGCTTCTTACAGATGATCATAGGATATATTTTATCATTATGGACAGTTAGAAGTAAATATTTTTATATAGGTTTTTTAAAAGATTAATTAAAAGTATCATAAATTATTTTTAGAAAATATATTGATCCTTAATTTTAAAATAAAAAATTAATAAAAAGATATTAATTTTTAATTTTTAAAAATTAAATTTGATCCTTCTCACTTGGAATGGTAAAATCAACATCATCTTGAAACCAACAAAAAATAAGAAGGGTTAGAAAATTTTCAATTCAAGTCTAGAATGGGTCAAATTTGAATTTGAAACAGGTCATCAATGGATTAAATTTGAATTTTAAATGAATAAGATCAAAATTTTAATTATACCATAGTTTTGAAAATAAGGGGCCTACATTAAGGGCATGATAGAAAGTATTTTCCAAATTTATGGGATAACTTCCTCTCAAGCTTACTGAAGAGGCGAACCATGGTCAAAAATATATTTTTTATATTTTTTTCCTAACTCGATCTGTATCATGCCTCATGCCTCCTACTTTTCATTACCTTTCGCTGTCACCCTCCAACGGCTGGATCAAGATCAAGATCAGCAGGTCATAAGAGATCTCCTTGCTACACCCAACCCCGACCCCTCGTCAAGGAGACCCCAAGAAGGTTAGCTTAATCAAGAATGAAGAGTGAGGAAGAAGAAAGACTAAGAAGGGAGGAGAATGAAAAGAATGCCAAATCTAGACCCTACCTTTTTTGCAAGGGGAAGGTGAATCCATTGGCCATCATGAGCTTAAACTCCTCCAAGGAGACGAGGCCATCATCATCGCAATCGATGCCATCAATCATACATTTGCACTGAGCGATGGAGGCGCCCTCACCGATACTGTGGAGGATGCGGGCGAGCTCCTTGGTGGAAATGACACATCATACCCAAGTCGAAGAACAAAAATCTATAGCAACAAAAAGTAGAATTAGGCATAATATGGATAAGTTAGAAAATAATATAAAAAATATATTTTTTACAAAGGTTTTCATCTTCGGTAAACTTAGGAAGTTACCCAATGGATTTGAAAAAGACTTTTCTTTTTAATATACTTTTCTAGCTTTTTACAACTTTGGACTTATAGTCTCAACCGTTCAGTGCCAAACAGTCAAAAGCCACTAACATTAAAAAGTCTTAATGGCACTAGAAATCATAGTACAATATTGCAAGTCATGCAAGGCTTTTTGGTACCAAAAAAAATGGCCCAAACTATTTATTGTATGAAAAACTTTGCTACGAACTAAAACGAAAAAATCATAAGGATTAAACGAACGCAACCATTTAATACCTAACTATTTTGTTCACAATTAGATATTAATTATACAATCAACCATTTAATAGCTGACTATTTTGCTCATAATTAATCATAGCTATACCAATTCTGATCACATAATCTACTCTTTTACCATACATACAATATTATTTACTAATATTAATATACATAATTTTTTACGATACCAAATGTAGAGATTCTCTCTAATGGATAGTAGCTTGTCACTTTCATATGATCGTAGGATATTTTAGCATTATGGACCATTAGAAGTAAATATTTTCATATAGATTTTTAAAAAATTAGCTAAAAATATCACAAATTATTTTTAAAAACATATTACTCTTTAATTTTAAAAATTAAAAATTAATAAAAAGTATGATATTAATTTTTAATTTTAGAAATTAAATTTAATTCTTCTCACTTGGAATGGTAAAAATTAACATCAGCTTAAAACCAATAAAAAAAGGGTTAGAAATTTTTAATTCAAGTTCAGAATGTGTCAAACTTGAATTTGAAACGGATGTGTCAAATTTGAATTTTAAAAGAATAGAATCAAAATTTTAATTATATCGTAGTTTTAAAAATAAAGGACCTATATTAAGCTCATTTACTGGTAACTTCTTCTCAAGTCTATTTGAGAGGCAAACCACGGTCATATTATTTTTCTAACTTGATCCGTGTATCAGCCTGATGCTTTATACTTTTCAATACCTTAACGGTAGATCAAGATCAGCCGGTCATGAGACCCTAATCACCTCAATCCCCGAACCTCGTGAAAGAGCGCGAAAAAGCACGATCGGTGAAAAAAGAGAAGACTAAAATGGGAGGAGAACGAAAAAACCCTAATCGCCGTCGTGGTTGGCGGAGTCGTTGACGATGCGGACGTTGAGCGGCTCCTCGTTCCGAAAGGGAAGGCTAATCGCCGTCGCAGTTGGCGGAGTTGTCGACGGTGCGGCCCGAAGGGGAAGGCGGATCCTAATCGCCGTCGCGGTTGGCGGAGTCGTCGGCAGTGCGGACGTTGAGACGGGGTGGCCCAGGCTCTCGAAGATCACGGCCAGCTCGATCTTTGCCGTCTCCATGGAAACCCGCCTCGTCCGATGCCCCGATTTATATGGGGATTCCGTTGAGGGTCGGCCGCCGATTTATAAGAGGAATTCCCTGGTTTATCGGGAGCGAGATAAGGGGGTTGCAACTGACTGGTGAGCGAGATAAGGTGGTTGCAACTGACTGGTGAGCGAGCCTAACTTGACAGACTTATTAAATTATTATACAAACCATTCTTTGTACTATCTTAAGGGTGTCTAAGCCCAAGCACCGTAAATCTTCATATATATTGATTCTGCCATCTAACATAGCTTAGGCTGCATTTCTGTTATGACATTTCACATTTTTTCAGAAGGTTAGATGTTCTTTGTCTGGATTTTTTATTACTACACTCTTCAAAGAAAATAAGGAGTGAAAAAAAAAAGAGAGAAAAAAATAAAGAATATAATCAATAATTTCAGTTATCAAGTGCACATGATTTTTTATTTTCCAGAATTGTATGAAGCTTTTAAAATTACTCTTAACTGATCCTTGATTGGTTTTTTTTGTAGAGATCTTAATCCTTGTATGATGTGACCATCCAAAGGAATTACAAGAGATGTATACTACATGAAGTTAATGCCTTGGCCAGAAATATACTAAGGTATCAAAGATTTAGTAATTTAACCTGCCAATTCTACTACTAACGTGTTTAAATCATAGTTGCCAAATATGTAGCTTCACATTCTTAACTAAGACTATACAGCTTCTGCCCTGGGGAGGCAAGATTACAAGTGAATCTCTTAGATTTTTCTCACCAATTGTGATTTGGACTACACTCAGTTCAAGCAAATATAGGCACGATGTTCTATATTCTGCATTTGTGGATTATTTCAGGTATAAAATTCTTGATTTCTTTGTTTAGAATAATTTAAACTTAGCTTAATGATTTAAACATGGACTAATATTTTGAACGTTGGAAACTAGACGGTCAAAGAAGCCTCTAAATATGGTGCTTTCAATAGATATGCATAAGCTTAGAAGTTCTAATTGGACAATATCAAATGCACAGAGGTAAGAGATCATATTAAAAAACAGAAGAATCAGAGTGACAGCATGGACAATATCAAATGCGCAGAGGTGCCTCACTGAAAATTAAATTATGTGTCATAGAGCTTTGTGAATGTTTTAAAGCAAGGTTTTCATTCAGCTTTTTTCTCAACCTTTATTGTTCTTAGGATTTGCTGAGGCACTTTCTCTTCGAGGGAGTTGATACACGGGGAACCAGGACAATCTTGGATTACTTCCCTGAGTATAGATGTGAAGATGGGTCAGTAAGTCAAAAGCACAGTATCATTGGGAAGTCTTATGAAACTCGTCCATGGGATGCAAGTGGGGAGTTTATTGGTAGTGAGCCATTATAACATGTTGTCCTTTTCATGTCTTGTAACATCATCTGCCTTTTTAAATTTTCAATTATGAATAATCGGTTGGGAAATCTTATGAAACCCACCCATGGGATGCAGAAGGGGAATTATTGGTGGTAAGCCTGAGTACCATGTTGTCCTCCTTATGTGTTGTCCATTATTTGCTTTTTTTTTGTTTTCTGCTAGGAAAAATCAGTTGATCTCTCTCTCTCTCTCTCTCTCTCTCTGATATAATGTCTAATACACGGCAGCAGAAATTTAATCTCATTTTGTTTAGTTTTTGAATCAGCTCAAAGCTTGCCTATTTACCAACTTGTTACGAGTTTTCTATATATCTCTTGCATAATTAGAAGCAAAAAGTCATGATTAACTAAGATCTAATTGGAGTTGAAATTTGCAGACAATAGTCCTACGCTCAAAATTTTTGGAGGCCCGACACCGTATAATGTGCCGAAATGTGTTGTATGACTCATGATATACCATACTCGTTTGTGGAATTTGTGATAAGAAAATGTTATCACTTTGTGGCATGTACTTCCAATGGCTGTGGATAGAAGATAGATACTCCAAGCGTTTCAGACAGTGGCAGACATGTGACCTATGCTGCTTACTCCCTTATGACTAGAATTGTATTCTAATTTCTATGAATTATAGAAAATTTTCCAACTTCCAAAACAGAACTCGCACTGCTTCTGCTTGGCTTTCACTAGCTTGCACTCAGAGAAATAGGCATATGTGTTGCTGACTTCTATGAAAAAATAAAAATAAAAATTATCTATTAAAGAGATGAATAGATAATTTTGAAATCATTGCTTCACTTTAATTTTACTTTAATTTTTAACATTCTCATTTTGAAGTAATTTTTTCGTTCATTGCCTCACTTTAATTTAAAAAAAATTATTGAAATCATTATCAATTTTTCCTTTTTTTGAAAAGTCTACAATCCATTCGCCGACTTCCCTAAAAATTCATGCCAAAAAAGAAAAAAAGAGAGTATGATAGGCAAATCCTATTTGGTTGAAATCCTTGTTCACCGGAAGAAAATCTGATCAGATGACTTTGGCCACTCCTAAAACATGAGGAGGCCCTTAAAACAAACAAAAGTACAGAAAAAACTCTTTTTGAAGAAATACTCTTAAGCTTTTCTCAGCCTATAAGTGGCAACAAACTATACTTATTCGGTCCGGTTAGGATACACCTCCGAGTCGTTCAAATCCCTAACAACTCGTATTCACTGAGTCGCCTTTCGGACCGGCACAAAAACACTCGAGGTAATTTTATTTCGGCTCTCGTGGCTCTATTTCTGCTTCGGCAATTTTATCTCAGTCTCAGCGGCTTTATCTTGGCAGCAACAAGTTAGATCACAGTGAAAGAGATCAACCCCAGCTTGCAATTGACGGGCATCCATTTTTGGACTCCGCGTTGAGAGAGGATTGCTAGCTGTCCTCACTAGTCAAAGAGAGCATGCAGATGTCCACACAAGTTAGCAAAAAAAAAAAAAAAAAGACAAGAGCAAAGAAAGTTTTACACTCCTTTAGCTTGGCGATTACAGAGCCCATATTGATGGGGCTAGTTGACCCCATGGGCAATAAAGATGCAATTTTCAGATGGCCTCCTCTCAATATAGCAATTTTCAGAGATTTTTCTAGACGACATCCTGCCTTCCTGAGCGGCTTAATTCTTGGTCTACTCTGCTTTCTTTTCGAAGGATACGGTGGGCATTAAATATTTCATCCACGGCTTTACTTCTGGCTGCAACAAGCGTCTGGTCATAATGAAGAGAGAGAACAAGAGGAAAAAAGGGCCACCTTTCGTCATTAATATTCGGTAGTCAAGTCAATGGGTTGAGCATTTAATGCAATGGAAGACATGTGCTACAAGGAGAGGAAGAAGTCCTCAATGGCCTCCTCCCGCTCTCATCCAAATCGGCCTCCCCAAGTCGGCCTCATGGCCTTTCAAGTGGGTCGCGATCCTTTTCTACTTCCGCATCCACACTACATGCTCTAAGACATTTATTGCCTTATTTCCTTCCATGCATTAAGGTATTTATGGCAGCCATGTTGGCCCCCTTGCATGAAAAAGAATGGCGTAATGAAGCCAAGACGATGAGTTCTTGACTACACGCCTCACGAAAGTCCTCGACCGCCTTTCACTACAAGAAAATTAAAACATAGCGATGCCCAAATGCGTCGCTATAGCTTGTATAGCAACGCAATTAAGGCGTCGCTAAAAGGATCGTTGCAACCTCAATTTGTCGCAGTTGCGTCGCTTAACAGCGACTCTCTACGACGCACTAATGCGTCGCAATATATTGCGACACAACTACATGCGTCGCACGCATACTAAATGCATCGCTAATTAAAAAATAATTTTTTAAAAAAATAGTTGCGATGGACAATCTCGTCGCAATTGCGTCGCTAATTAATAAAATTATTTTTAAAAAAATTTAAAAAAATTTATTTTTTTAAATTAATTGCGATGAAAAATAGCATCGCTAATTAATGAATTTATATTTTAGAAAATAAAATAAATTAATTTTTAATTTTTTAAAAATAATTGTGATGCATACTAATGCATCGCTAAATTAAAAATAAAATTTTTAAAAATATTTGTATCGTAAAAGCTTGTCACAATTGCATCGCTAACTAGTTAATTTATTTTTTAAAAAAATTAAAAAAAAATATAATTATTAATTTTTTTAAATTAATTGCGAAAAAAATAATGTCGCTAATTAATTAATTTATTTTTTAAAAAGTAAAATTAATTTTTAATTTTTAAAGTAAATTAATTTATTTATTTAAAAAAATTAAATAATATAAATTAAACTTGCTAATACAATGTAATTGACCAAAACAATCATTACAAAATTTTCAAAAATAGATAAAAATTTATTTTATTAATTATTTAAATTTTCATATACAAAACAGAAAAAAAATACATCAAGTAGTGAAAAAAAATACATCATGTATCTGTAGGCGACTGTGGAGATGCGGAGGCTGGGATGAACCCTGCGACAGATGACGAACTAAATCCTGCAACTGACGCATCTGCTCTCTCATCTCTGAGAGCTCCTCCCGAACCTCCTCGCGAACTTCCTCCTTGATAGATCTCCGGATGTCGTCTATCTGCTCGGAAGGAATATCGCCAGAACCACGCAAACTGGAGCCCTGATGGAGAAAATATCTGGAAGCTCTGGTGCCCAAACCATAGACCCTATGGTCTCGCGGCTGGGCACCAACAGCCTCCAAAAACACACGTCGACTCTCCTCTGGTGAGAGTTCGACGGGCGGCCCCCCATCAGTAGAGTCGACCTGCGAAGCCTGAGTCTGTAGCTCCTCGACTCGTGCCTTTGAGTTATAAAATCAATGACAAATGAATCAATATATAAAGCTAAATAAAATCTTAGAAATTAAATAAATAAAATATAAATCTAATTTCTTACCCAATCTCCCGTGATCGTGTATCGACCCAGGAACCGTCCTTCCTGTGTGTGTCGCCCTGAATAGACGAAACTCATCAGGATCTCTGCCCTTCTGCTCGGACTACAAAAGCAGAAGAAAGAATATAAATGCAAGTATTTGTTAATGACTAAATTAGTATTTAAATTGTTTATGGTTTCTTACCATACGACGCCTGTGCTCCTGAATAGAAATGGAACCAGCAGTGTGACAGGAGAGACCCGTGCCACGACCGCCCTTCTCAGATCGGCGGTTTGTGCTGGCTGATGCGGACCTCCTGATCCATGCCTCGGACGCCACGCCTGCTGCCAGCTGGCCCAAATACCCTCGGTACATGCCCTGGACGGTCACCCGAACTCCTCCAACGATAAAGCATGTCGGAGTATCGGCGTGCCGCAAGAGCATTCCATGCTGCCCTAATGGCATCATGGATGGTAGGGTCCCACGTAAACTTTTTCTGCATTGAAATAAAAAGTTAGTTTCAGAATATATAAGATAAGAAAATTTTATATCAGTTATAAAATGTATTTAAACAGTTTACCTGAAACTCTGAAAAATAAAACTCCCTCGTGGCCGCAGATACATGGTGCCAATCGTAGCCACTATGATCAGCACGGCTCTGAAATATAGAGCTGATCCGGCTCGATACAGTATGCTGCTCAATAAAGATATTAAAAAAATAATTAAAATAAGTAATTAACTTAAAAATATAAACATATAGTTACAATTAGTATATACTTACATCCCATCGGCATCCAATTGAAGTACGGTGCGACCGACCATAGAAGAACTCTCAGAGGTCTGCGCCGATCGGGTAGAGGAAAAATAGGGTGAGCGTCGACGCTTGGAGAGGCGGAAGTCCGTGCGTCATGCCTGATAGTGGGATGTGACGCAGTAGGGCTATGTCCGTCAGGGGTAGATCTACCTCGGTCCGTCATACTGTATACTAAAGATTAATGCAATGCAATATAATTATGAATAATTAATAAACATACAAAAATTAAACACTTATAAAAATAAATCAAAATTGAATGAACCTATATCTTTAATCAGTGTCATTTGTTTCGTGAAATGTTGGTTCAACATCCGATGCTATATCGGACTGTGATTCAGTTTCATTATCATCGGAAGGAAACCGAACATTTGCATCCTCAATTTCTTGGACATCACCATTTGGATCTCTAAGTGATGTTTCAGGAGCCCTTGTGTCATCCTCAATTGCATGCATTTCCATCTCATCATCTTGAAATGCGGGGCACTCAGTTGATTGACTTGATGAACTCTCATCTAATATGATTGTTGAACGTGGAACGATTTTAGAAATAGCCCACCAATCTCGCTTGTCGTTGCGCAAACTTGGATATCCGCAGTAAAACACTTGCTGAGCTTGGGATGCAAGAATGAATGGTTCATATTTCTGCAATCTTCGTCGATGGTTTACTTCAACTAGATTGTAGTCGTTATGAACCCTTTTACCGACAGGAATTATCGGATCAAACCAATCACAACGAAACAAACCCCTTTTTACACAAGTGTACCTTCACCGTTTCAACATCTCTATAGGCTTTATTCTGACACTTGCGTAAGTTGCAGGGGCACCTGATCCTAGGCCCATCCATCCATTCGGGTTGACTACATGCAAATGCTATAAATTCTTCCAATCCATTCAGAAAACCTGGATTAAGCAACCCATCTTTTAACCTTACCTGGATTAAGCAACCCATCTTTTAACCTTACATACATCCACGAGCGAGCCCCGCTCATTTTTGACCAACTTATACAATTCCTGGTAAACCATTAAAGGAGACAATAATTAATTTTACATTAGTCATTATAGCAATAGATTAATTCTTTTACGCATCTAAGCTAAATAACAAATATTATGCCTCTTTAATTATACCGATAAATCAAGGCCGGGTCATGGCTAGGATCCTTGACGTGCTCCAGGACCGAGGCCCAGGACCGGAGTCCGTTCAATCATTAGACTTCACAAGTAAGCAAGTGTCCTAAATGAATTCCACTTTCACTCCACTAGGACTTATACCATTTTTTTCTAATGATATCATTTTTCCTTCATGATATCGAATTTATTTTGATTGGTTGTTTAGAATTTGAGGAATTATATCAAATTATGGTATGCTATATCAAATTTCTTTTAATTGAAGAACATGAATATTCTAAATTTTTTTTTAATTTGCTAAGAAAATGATTGTGACAATATTTAAAAACTAAATATTTAAAATTTGCTAAGCCAAAATATAACACGTAATAAAGAAATATAAATTCATTAAAAATTTAATCATCTAAACTATCAAAACCATATAAATTGCATGATAAGCATTCTAATAATAATATATCATGAACAATATTTCAAGAATAAATAGATTCGATAATACAAGACATTTATAAATCTAATATATAAATTTTAAATATATCAAATATTATGCAAATATCAAATTATGCATTACAAGATTATAGATTACATGCAAATTGCTCTAATATTTTACATGTAAAATTGAGTTCATAAACATAAATAAATTAAAAAAAATAAAAATTTAAAACAACCCCATCCTGATTTTTTTTTTAAAAAAAACGGTGGCCTGGCCACCGCGGCTAGGCCACCGCTGGCCATGGCCGCCGCCATGGCCGTGGCCAGGCCACTGCCGGCCACGGCCGCCGCCATGGCCGGGCCTCAGGGATGGGGCAAAAACCCCACCCCAAAATTTTTTTTTTTAAATACGGTGGCCTAGTGTTGGCCCAGATGGCAACCTAAGAGGGGGGGGGGGTGAATTGGGTTCTTAAAAATTTAAGACTTTTTACTTTAATTGATTAGTTAGCAAGATGTGCAAGTGAGTGAAATTAATAACAAGCAGTTAATAAAGAGAGATAGAGATAGAGAAAATAATGCACGGCAAACACAAGATAATTTTATAGTGGTTCGGCGCAACCAGCACCTACGTCCACTCCCAAGATTCACTTGGGTCCACACTATAATCTCTCTAGATTACAGCCGAGTTGTTTTCCAAGCTCACAACTCAAACTTGTTGTTTTACCGGGTGCACAACGAACCCAGCTGGTTTTAACTCGGGCTTACCAGCACAAAACCCTACACGTTGTTTTTCTAGGGCTCACAACTAACCCAACACAAGCACTCCGGCTTGCAACGAGGTATACCAACCTCCACTAATTCAATCCACTGATTGAATCAGCAAACAAATAATAAAGATAGTGTTTGAACAATAAAGTGCTCCCCTTGAGCAGATATACAAATTAAGTACAAAATATTAAAGGTTAGAAAAGCCTGATAATTTGCAGATGGTAGATGCTTGGGCTTTCTCCCTTCTTCTCTTCAACTCCTCTAGAAGTGTTGAATCACGCCTCAGCTAGATTCTTGACCGTTGAAGTCTTTGGAGTTGAGATGAAGCTTTTTCCTCTTTTGAAATCCGCAGATTTGACCTTTGAAACGCACTTGGATTTTCTTCTGGCTTTTGTGGAATGATGAGAAGGAGTAGACGAATCTTTCACTTGGATTTCACTCCTTTTGAAACACTCTTCTTTGAGCTAAAAGATTTTTCCACTAAGCTCTGTTTTTCCCTCTTTTCAAATGATATTCTTTTCTCTCTTTTTGATTTTCTCTGGGTTGTTTTGATTTGAAAAGAACTCCTCTATTTATAGAATCTGCAAAAATATATCCGTTAGAGACAAGGAAAAATAGCCGTTATTCAAAAATCTTACCGTTGGGGCTGATGTGTCATCGTTAAAAATCGCGCCCAGAATTCGCGGAGTCGACTCGAGCTCTGAGGGAGTCGGCTCGAGTCGATTACCAAAAATAGAAACATTTTAACATTGAGGGGTCGACTCGCGAAAACATAAGTGTCGGCTCCTGAAAGTCGGGAGTCGACTCGAGAAAATGGGGAGTCGACTCGAGAAGTGCTCAAAAACTTTCTGTTGTTTGAGCGAGTCGGCTCGCACAGACAGAGTCGGCTCGCAAGAATTCAGGGGTCGACTCTTGAAAACCAAGGGTCGACTCGAGAAACTCAGGCAATTGGGGAGTCGACTCGGAAACCCTTGAGTCGGCTCGGGACCGATACAAAAATCAGAAAAATGTTCTGATTGACTTTAAAACTTGTCCCAATTAAATTTAAAATATAAATTTGACTTGAATACATTAAATATGACATTAACATGGATTCAAGACATGTTTCAAGAATTCATCGATTGAAATATAATGTAAAATTCTTTTAAATCTTTTAAATAGAACTTGAAACTTCTTTTCTAATTGATTCAAAATCATTGAATAAACCATTGAAGTTCATTGGTTTCAATTTGAATAAGCTCAAGGTTTTTGATAAATAAACACATTGTTTTCTTTAAGATACTCATGGCTTTTGGAAATCATCAAAATCAATAAAGTTGGGGCAATTATGATTCAATAATTTCTCAACACCTAGCCACGTGGCCAGGCCATCGTCGGCCACGGCCGCCACCATGGCCGGCGCCTCAGGGGTGGGGGAAAAACCCCACCCCGATAAATTTTTTTTTTTAAACGATGGCCTGGCCACCGTGACCAGGCCACCGCCGGCCACGGCCGCGGTCATGGCCGTCACCTCAGGGGTGGGGGAAAACCCCACCCCGATAATTTTTTTTTAAACGGTGGCCTGGCCATGGTGGCCAGGCCACCGCCAGCCACGGCTGCGGCCGTGGCCTGAGACGACGGCCAAGGCCGCTGCCGTGGCCGTGGCCTCAGGGAAACAATAGGGGGGGGGGGGTCGAGGAGGGGAGGGGAGAGGTGGGGCTTACCTCGGTTGATAGGGAACGCCGCCAGGGGGGCTACCGCCGATGTTTCCGAGCGCCGGGGGAGGGGGCAAGGGGAGCCGGATGAGGTGACGGTGACGGGTTAGGGTAAGAAGAGGAAGAAGAAGAGGCTGGGGGGCCGGGCGCGACTCAGTTTATATATTAGGGATTAGCGATGCAATTTTGCGTCGCTAATCCCTCGCTAATTTTTTTAAAAAAATTATTATGGATTAGCGACGCAATTATGCATCGCTAATCCATCGCTAATTTGGTTTTTTTTATTATTTTCTGGGAAAATTAGCGACGCAAATAATTGCGTTGCTAATGAGTCGCTAATTTGGCGGCAATATCCGGCGAGAATTTTTTTATTTTCTAAAAAATGCATCGCTAATGCGTCGTAATATTTTTATTTGATAAAAAATAATTTTTTGAAAATAATTGCGACGCATATGGTTGCATCGCAATGTTTTATTTTTTATTTTTTAAAAATATTTTTTTCTTTAAAAAATTGCAACGCAACACATGCGTCGCAATTTTAAAAATTAATTTTTTTTAATTTTTTGGTTTATTGCATCGCTAATGCATCGCTATTTAATATTATTTATTTTTTAAAAATATTGCGACGCTCCGATTTGCGTTGCAATAATTTTATTTGATAATTATATTTGATAAAAATTATTTTTTCTAAAAATAATTGCGACGCAAATAATTGCGTCGCAATGTTTTATTTTTAATTTTTTTAAAACATTTATTTTTTAAAAAAATATTGCGACGCAATACATGCGTCGCAAAGTTAAAAAAATTTTTTTTAATTTTTGATTTATTGCGTCGCTAATGCGTTGCTATTTAACATAATTTATTTTTTAAAATATTGCGACGCTCCGATTTGCGTTGCAATAATTTTATTTGATAATTATATTTGATAAAAATTATTTTTTCTAAAAATAATTGCATCGCAATATTTTTTTTTTTTTTTTTAAAATATTTATTTTTTAAAATAATATTACGACGCAATACATTCATCGCAAAATTAAATATTATTTTTTTTAATTTTTAGTTTATTGCATCACTATTTAACATAATTTATTTTTTAAAAATATTGCGACGCTCCAATTTGCATCGCAATAATTTTATTTGATAATTATATTTGATAAAATTTATTTTTTCTGAAAATAATTGGAATGCAAATAATTGTGTCGCAAGTTTTATTTTACAATTTTTTAAAAACATTTATTTTAAAAAAAATTGCGACACAATAGATGCGTCACAAATTAAATATTTTTTTTAATTTTCTGATTTATTACGTCGCTAATGCGTCGCTATTTAACATAATTTATTTTTTAAATAATTGCGAGGCTTTGATTTGCGTCGCAATAATTTTATTTGATAATTATATTTGATAAAAATTATTTTTTCTGAAAATAATTGCGATGCAAACGGTTGTGTCTCAAAGTTTTATTTCTAATTATTTTTTATAACATTTATTTTTTTTATAACATTTATTGCGACGATTGATCCCGATCGGCGACGACCGATCTTGCACCGTTGCGATCGATCCGATTGGCGACGATCCGACGGTTGTGATCGATCCAAGCCATGATCGATCCTGGTCAGCAATGACCAATCTAAGACCGTTGCGATCGATCCGATCGGTGACGATCCGACTGTTGCGATCGATCCAAGCCATGATCGATCTCGGTCGGCGATGACCAATCTAAGACCGTTGTGATCGATCCGAACGGCGACGATCCGACGGTTGTGATCGATCCAAGCCATGATCGATCCCGGTCGGCGATGATCGATTTCACACCATTTCGATCGATCCGATCGGCGACGATCCGACGGTTGTGATCGATCAAAGCCATGATCGATCCCGATCGGCGACGACCAATCTAAGACCGTTGCGATCGATCCGATCGGCGATGATCCGACGATCGTGATCGATCCAAGCCATGATCGATCCCAGTCGGCGACGACCAATCTCAGACCGTTGCAATCGATCCGATCAGCGATGATCCAACGGTTGCGATCGATCCAAGCCATAATCGATCCCGGTCGGCGATAACCGATCTTGCACCGTTGCAATTGATCCGATCGGCAACGATCTGATGGTTGTGATCGATCCAAGCCATGATCGATCCAGGTCGGCGACAACCAATCTAAGACCGTTGCGATCGATCTGATTGGCGACGATCCGACAGTTGTGATCGATCCAAGTCATGATCGATTACGGTCGGTGATGACCGATCTTAGACCGTTGTGATCGATCCGATTGGCAACGATCGGACGGTTGCGATCGATCCAAGCCATGATCGATCCCGGTCGGCAACGACCGATCTCGGACCGTTGTAATCGATCTGATAGGCGACGATCCGACGGTTGCGATTGATCGAAGCCATGATCGATCCCGGTCGGCGACGACCGATCTAAGACCATGGTGATCGATCCGATTGCCGACGATCCGATGGTTACGATCGATCCAAGCCATGATCGATCCCGGTCGTCGACAACCAATCTAAGACCGTTGCTATCGATCCGATCGGCGATGATCCGACGGTTGCGATCGATCCAAGCCATGATCGATCCCGGTCGGCGACGACCGATCTAAGACCGTTGCGATCGATCCAATCAGTGACGATGACGGTTGCGATCGATCCAAGCCATGATCGATCTCGGTCGCCACGACCGATCTAAGACCGTTGCGATCGATCCAATCAGTGACTATCCGACGGTTGCGATCGATCCAAGCCATGATCGATCCCGGTCGGCGATGACCGATCTCGGACCGTTGCAATCGATCCGATCGGCGACGATCCGATGGTTGCGATCGATCAAAGCCATGATTGATCCCGGTCGACGATGACTGATCTAAGACCTTGGCGATCGATCCGATTGGCGACGATCCGACGGTTGCGATCGATCCAAGCCATGATCGATCCCGGTCAGCGATGACCAATCTCGCACTGTTGCAATCGATCCGATCAGCGACGATCCGACGGTTGCGATGATCCAAGCCATGATCGATCCCGATCGACGACGACTGATCTAAGACCGTTGCGATCGATCCGATCGGCGACAATCCGATGGTTGCGATCGATCTAAGCCATGATCGATCCCGGTCGGTGACGACCGATCTCAGACCGTTGCAATTGATCCGATCGGCGACGATCCGATGGTTGCGATCGATCCAAGCCATGATCGATCCCAATCAGTGGCAACCAATCTAAGACCGTGGCGATCGATCGATCGGCGACGATCCAACGGTTGCGATCGATCCAAGCCATGATCGATCCCGGTCGGCGACGACCAATCTAAGACCGTTGCGATCGATCCGATTGGCGACGATCCGATGGTTGCGATCGATCCAAGCCATGATCGATCCCGATCGGCGACGATCGATCTCGCACCGTTGCGATCGATCCGATCGATGATGATCCGACGGTTGTGATCGATTCAAGCCATGATCGATCTCGGTCGACGACCGATCTCGCACCGTTGTGATCAATCCGATTGGCGACGATCCGATGGTTGCGATCGATCCAAGACATAATCCCGATCGGTGATGATCGATCTGATGGATGTACCAAAATTAATTTTTTTAAAGCAATTGCGACACATTTCATTGCATCGCAATGTTTTATTTTTAATTTTTTTATCTTTTAGTTATATTTTATAAAATTTATTTTTTAAAAAAAACTCTGCGATGCATTATTTGCATCGCTAAATTAAAAATTAATTTTTTTAATTTTCTGATTTATTGCGTCGCTATTTAACATAATTAATTTTTTTAAAAATATTACACGCACTGAAATCGTCGCAATATTTTTATTTCATAATTATTTTTAATTTTTTTAAAAAATTTATTTTTAAAAAATATTGCGACGCAATACTTGCGTCGCTAAATAAAAAATTATTTTTATTAATTTTCTATTTTATTGCGTCGCTATTTAACATAATTAATTTTTTAAAAAACATTGCGATGCACTGAATTGCGTCGCAATATTTTTATTTCATAATTATATTTTATAAAAATTAATTTTATTTAAAATAATTACGACACAATACTTGCGTCGTTAAATAAAAAATTATTTTTTTTATTTTTTGGTTTATTTGCATCGCTATTTAATATAATTAATTTTTTTAAAAACATTACGACGCACTATGTTGCGTCACAATATTTTGTTTCATAATTATATTTTATAAAATTAAATTTAAAATATTGTGACGCACTACTTGTGTTGCTAAATTAAAAAATTATTATTTTTTGATTATCTGGTTTATTGAGTCGTGAATGCGTCGCTAATTACATCGTAATTTTTTGTTATCGCGGAGGCGTCGCAATGTGGTCACAATTTAGCGATGCAAAGATGTGTCGCTAAATTTGTGTCGCTATTTCAGTATTTTCCTGTAGTGTTTCCAGCTTTCGTCCTTGACAACTCCTAACTATCACATTCAAGACCACGACAACCCGATTCCAGACAAGCAAGGAGGCTCACAAGCATAAGAATCTGCATACGTGGGGCCCACATGCCTGGCTTCACCATTGTCCGTATAAGCATAGGAAGCATACAGGATAATCAAGTGGCCACCCACCTTTGATGGAACTTGACGCACCAACCAGCTGCAGCTACCCACTTTGATAGGATACCTATAACCCTGACATGCCAAAGAAGGAAGCAAGCCCTACCATTACTGCCATCACCTTAAATGCTCTGACAAGTGGCAGCACCCTAAGCCTCACAGCTACACTTCACCCAAAAAGTCATTATTATAATGAGGCCTCAACCACTCAAACCAGATAAGCTCTAAGTATCTATATAAAGTGGATAAGAGGGACCCTTGACTAGGTAACTCAACACACAACTCTCCTAAACACTCATTCTTGCTCATAGAGAGCTCTTCTCTGAGCCTCTCACTCTTTCTCTTTCGAGCTTCCTTAAGTTAACGGCTATTGCTCAGAGCACTGACTTAAGCGTCGGAGGATTTCTACCAGAATCTTTGGTTTTCGGAACTTTTTGCAGATTTCAGATGCGAGAAGCTCGCCGAAAGATCTCGAGCTCGCTAAAGGAGGCCATCGAACGCTCGCGGACATTCGAGGAGGGTCATCTGACAACAAACCTATTTACATCCTTTTGCTTGGCTCGATCTGTAGAATTAATGTCAGTGTTGAAGTATACAAATCTAGCTTGTGCATATTAGAGCAACGAATAATATAAAATATTATAAAATGTCAAGTATACTAAAATAAATTGATGAGTTATGGATCCAGATCAAATTATTCCCGCATTGTATTCCCTAAAGTCGGCAACGTGACTATCCACGTACAGCTATATTTTTTAAGCAACTTTAGACTAGCTGTGCTTGTCCTCTTCCGCTGTTTCCAATTTCATGGCTGCCGATATGCCCCCTCCTATAGCAGGAAGCATATATATATCCCCACCACCTTCCCTGGTCATCTCACTATTATCTGTTCACATCCATGGCTCCTTTATAATCGGTGGTCTTCCCTATTGTGTGTCAAAGCCGATTGTTGGTTTGTCCCTGATGGAGACTCATATGCCAATAATCTTTCTCCTGTTTGCGGCCTTCTTCTCCTACTTTTTATCATCTCCAACGCTTCTATTTGTTCAATGCCAGCTTCTACCCATCGTCGACGAACATGGAGTCAACACTACTAAGATGCAGACCTACATCGTTCACGTACAAAAGCCCAGAGGCACCAAGTTCCTCCGTTTCAAGGACCGAGTAGCCTGGTACAAGTCCTTCTTACCCAACATCACCGTCGACTCAGGGGAGCCACGGTTGATCTATGCATACCGCGATGTGATCAGTGGCTTCGCTGCAAGGCTGACCGCCGAGGAAGTGGAGGCCATGGAAACAATGGAAGGCTTCGTGCTAGCGCACCCAGAGAAGGAGTACGTAGCCCAAACAACCTCAACTCCTGATTTCCTGGGGCTGAGCCGGTGGGATGGCATCTGGGTCGACACCTTCTACGGCCAAGGGCAGATCATCGGTGTAATCGACACCGGTGTTAAGTCCACACATCCTTCCTTCAGGGACGGCGGCATGAGTATGCCTCCACCACCACTAAAGTGGAGGGGCAGGTGTTACTGGGGCCAGCCCATTTGCAACAATAAGCTCATCGGCGCAAAGGCATTCAGAGGTGGACGGTACCCCAATCCAGAAGACACCGATGGCCATGGCACTCACACGGCTAGCACTGCCGCGGGAAACTTTGCTGACGACGCCGAGGTTCTTGGCCAAGCCGCGGGCACAGCATCCGGCACGGCACCCGGAGCTCACGTAGCAATCTACAAGGTGTTATTCAAGAGGCCAGGAAGACCATCCTCGGGCACCGATAGTGATATGTTGAAAGGCATAGACCAAGCTATCCGCGATCATGTCGACATCCTTTCGATGTCCCTTGGCGCAACCAACGTAAGCCTCCATGAGAGCAGCGTCGCCATAGGATCTTATGCGGCGATCACGAAGGGAATCTTTCCTTGTGCCGCCGCGGGAAATGCCGGGCCGTTCGAAAGCCTGGTAGAAAACGATGCACCATGGATTCTAACAGTCGGAGCGAGCACCACGGATAGAAGAATAAGGGCCATTGTGAAGCTGGGAAACGGGACGGAGGTCTATGGAGAATCTGGCTATCAGCCGGCCAGCCCATCCAATTATTCCACGCAGCTGTCGCTCGTGTTCCCATTTGATCTTCCGGGAGCTCCACGTGGATCCTTTACGTGCCGGAACGGCTCCTTGGATACCTTAAACGTTAGTGGGATGATCGTTCTCTGCGCGATGGGAGATCCTGATGAAGTCCAAGTTGTCGAACAGGGCGTGACCGTCAAGACGGCGGGAGGGGCCGGCATGATATTATTAAACCTTCCTCGAATGGGAAACACAACGCTTGCTAGTCCTCATGTCCTCCCGGCGGCACATGTTTGCTGCGCTGATGCACGAAAGATCGTACGCTACATCCGAGCAACGCCCAACGCGACCGCGGCAATCACTTTTATTGCTGCTGAAATCTATCCTCCGGTTCGGATGCGATTGGGCTGTAGCATGGGCTCCTTCCTGGACGGACCTGCAAAACAGTCCTTACGTGAGAAGCGTTGGGGATGACCCTCTGCGGAAGACCCTCCGACATCCAAGTCAGTGGAGACCAGCAATCAACAAATATGAGAAGAAGGATCCCCCGGGAAGAGTTCCTCCGAGCTCTCGTGGGAGCTTTTTTTGGCGGAGTCTAAGAACTGTGAATAAAAAATAGGCGTAAATCGCCGTACCTGAGAGGCTTGAGGGTGGTAGTATTTATAGGCGGTCACCTAACTTCTTGACGTGCTCTGGATGAGGTCTGAAAGTTGTTGGATTATTCAAACGGATTCGAATCAGGTTGTTACAGAGCCGGTAGGATCCGTATCTGGTTAGTTAGAGGATCAACGGCTGAGAGGTGGGGAGAGCTGGCCGATGGCTCGAGACTCAGTGGTTGCATGGTCCCTAGGCCACTATTGTAGGTCCTAGGCCACGTCTTGGCATGATTCCTTGTTTGGAATCTTATTCTGTTACAGTGAATTTGAACTCTTCCGCGCCAGATTCCGTAGAGATATTTTGAATGTTGTGGTTCAGTCATCATGGCTGGGGGAGGCTCGGCGGAGATAGGTGCCGAGGCACAAGGGGCTAACGTGGCAGCCATAAATGCCTTAATGCATGGAAGAAATAAGGCATTGAATGCCTTAAAGCAGGTAGATATACGTGGCCTTTATGAGGTCATAAATTCCTTGATGCAAAAGACAGAGTGGTTGCGGAGGCCGAGCTATGCCGAAGCTGGCCGAGGCTGAGGCTGGCCGAGCTATGGAGGCTGAGCTATGTTGGCCGAGCTATGCTGGAGCTGGCTGAGGCTGAGGCTGACCGAGCTATGCTGGCCGAGCTATGATGAAGCTGGCTGAGGCTGAGGCTGGCCGAGCTATGCTGGCCGAGCTATGTTGGCCGAGCTATGCTGAAGCTGGCTGAGGCTGAGGCTGGCCGAGCTATGTTGGCCGAGCTATGTTGGCCGAGCTATACTGGAGCTGGCTGAGGCTGAGGCTGGCCGAGCTATGTTAGCCGAGCTATACTGAAGCTGGCTGAGGCTGAGGCTGGCCGAGCTATGCTGGCCGAGCTATGTTGGCCGAGCTATGCTGAAGCTGGCTGAGGCTGAGGCTGGCCGAGCTATGTGGCCGAGCTATGGCCGAGCTATGCTGAAGCTGGCTGAGGCTAAGGCTGGCCGAGCTATATTGGCCGAGCTATGCTGGAGCTGGCTGAGGCCGAGCTATGCTGGCCGAGCTATACTGAAGCTGGCTGAGGCTGAGGCTGGCCAAGCTATGCTGGCCGAGCTATGTTGGCCGAACTATGCTAAAGCTGGCTGAGGCTGAGACTGGCCGAGCTATGTTGGCCGAGCTATGTTAGCCGAGCTATGCTGGCCGAGCTATGCTTTCTCCTCTCTTTTTATTCCATTAAATGCTGGCCAAGTCATTATGACCGTTTCTGCACCATTGAATGCTCCAGCTTATTGATTTGACTGCCGGATATTAATGAGGGGGCCCTTGGGAAAACCCACGCACATGACGTGGCTCTTTTTTCCCTCTTGTTCTCTTTCTTCATTATGAGGAGACTCTTGTTGCTAGAATGTCGCGCCAGCAAGCCAGCTAGCAAGCAGGGCATTTGGACTGGGCGCGACCCCATCGCCGATGTGAGTGGTCAACAATGCAATGATGATTTTACCCCTCATCACATGCCCCCCACTCCCTAGTCCGAAGTGTAATTTTGGATATAGGGAGTAGAATTCTGGAGCAATCTTATTTAGGGGACGTGTCATTCGATCCTCTGTAGAGGAAGTGTTTATCTCTGTGTAGGTTAGAGAAAGGCCTGAATGGCCCTCTTGCTGAAGTAAATTAAGGTGCTTTAGTTTCACTAGAGTGTCCGAGAAATTATCCGGCTCGAACGAAGCTTTAGTGTTGTATCACTCGGATTGGCAAGGTTGCAGAAATATATCACTCAGTCTTCGGCCGAGGCTTTTGATAATAAGAGATGCACTCTGGCTCTGGTCGGGGCTTTTGATGATAAGAGATGCACTCCGGCTCTGGCCGGGGCTTTTGATAATAAGAGATGCACTCCGGCTCTGCCGGGGCTTTTATAATAAGAGATGCACTCCGGCTCTGGCCGGGGCTTTTGATGATAAGAGATGCACTTCGGCTCTGGCCGGGGCTTTTGATAATAAGAGATGCACTCCGGCTCTGGCCGGGGCTTTTGATAATAAGAGATGCACTCCGGCTCTGGCCGGGGCTTTTGATGATAAGAGATGCACTCCGGCTCTGGCCGGGGCTTTTGATGATAAGAGATGCACTCCGGCTCTGGCCGGGGCTTTTAATAATAAGAGATGCACTCCGGCTCTGGCCGGAGCTTTTGATGATAAGAGATGCACTTCAGCTCTGGCCGGGGCTTTTAATAATAAGATGCACTTCGGCTCTGGCCGGGGCTTTTTATGACCTGCTTCTGTAACTTTCAAGGAGAGTTATAAAAATTTTGCAGGCCTTTTAAAAACTAAACTTAATTCAATGAATCAAAAGGGGTCTAGAAAGAGCATACTTTTATGGATGAATTTATTACTCAGTTATTGCTGATCCTTCATAAATATATCACTCGGTCTTTGGCCGCCGAGCCTTTAGAAATATATTACTCGGTTGTTGCCGAGCCTTCCTAAGGCTTCAAATATTAATTGCTACTCGGTTGTGACCGAGGCTTCAAATATTAATTGCTACTCAGTTGTGACTGAGGCTTCAAATAAATTACTCGGTGTTGCCGAGCCTTCAAATAATAAATTACTCGGTGTTGCCAAGCCTTCAAAGATGCTACTAGGCTGTAACCGAGGCTTCCAAATAAATTACTCGGTGTTGCCGAGCCTTCAAAGATGCTACTCGGTTGTAACCGAGGCTTCCAAATAATAAATTACTCGGTGTTACCGAGCCTTCAAATAATAAATTACTCGTGTTGCCGAGCCTTCCCAAGATGCTACTCGGTTGTAACCGAGGCTTCAAATGTTAATTTCTACTACCGAGGCTTCAAATAATAAATTACTCGGTGTTGCCGAGGCTTCCAAGGTGCTACTCGGTTGTAACCGAGGCTTCAAATAATAAATTACTCGGTGTTGCCGAGCCTTCAAAGATGCTACTCGGTTGTAACCGAGGCTTCCAAATAATAAATTACTCGGTGTTGCCGAGCCTTCATAAATATATCACTCGGTCTTTGACCGATGCTCTAAAAATTTATTACTCGGTTGTTGCTGAGCCTTTAGAAATATATTACTCGGTTGTTGCCGAGCCTTCCCAAGGCTTCAAATATTAATTGCTACTCGGTTGTGACCAAGGCTTCAAATATTAATTGCTACTCGGTTGTGACTGAGACTTCAAATAAATTACTTACTGAGCCTTCAAATAATAAATTACTCGGTGTTTCCAAGCCTTCAAAGATGCTACTCGGCTGTAACGAGGCTTCCAAATAAATTACTCGGTGTTGCGAGCCTTCAAAGATGCTACTCGGTTGTAACCGAGGCTTCCAAATAATAAATTACTCGGTGTTGCCGAGCCTTCAAATAATAAATTACTCGGTATTGCGAGCCTTCCCAAGATGCTACTCGGTTGTAACCGAGGATTCAAATGTTAATTGCTACTCGGTTGTGACCGAAGCTTCAAATAATAAATTACTCGGTGTTGCCGAGGCTTCCAAGGTGCTACTCGGTTGTAACCGAGGCTTCAAATAATAAATTACTCGGTGTTGCCGAGCCTTCAAAGATGCTACTCGATTGTAACCGAGGCTTCCAAATAATAAATTACTCGGTGTTGCCGAGCCTTCAAATAATTACTCAGTGTTTCCGAGCCTTCAAAGATGCTACTCGGTTGTAACCGAGGCTTCCGAATAATAAATTACTCGGTGTTGCCGAGCCTTAAAAATTATATTTTACTTGGCGCTGCCAAGGTTCGGAGTCTGTTACTCGGTTGTAGCCAGCCTTCAAGATTATATTTTACTTGGCGCTGCCAAGGTTTGGAGACCGTTACTCGGTTGTAGCCGAGACTTCAAGATTATATTTTACTTGACGCTGCCAAGGTTCGGAAACCGTTACTCGGTTGTAGCCGAGCCTTCAAGATTATATTTTACTTGGCGCTGCCAAGGTTCGGAGACTGTTACTCGGTTGTAGCCGAGCCTTCAATATTATATTTTACTTGGCGCTGCCAAGGTTCGGAGACCGTTACTCGGTTGTAGCCGAGCCTTCAAGATTATATTTTACTTGGCGCTGCCAAGGTTCGAAGACCGTTACTCATTGTAGCCGAGCCTTCAATATTATATTTTACTTGGCGCTGCCAAGGTTCGGAGACCGTTACTCGGTTGTAGCCGAGCCTTCAAGATTATATTTTACTTGGTGCTGCCAAGGTTCAGAGACCGTTACTCGGTTGTAGCCGAGCCTTCAAGATTATATTTTACTTGGCGCTGCCAAGGTTCGGAGACGTTACTCGGTTGTAGCCTAGCCTTCAAGATTATATTTTACTTGGCACTGCCAAGGTTCGGAGACCGTTACTCGGTTGTAGCCGAGCCTTCAATATTATATTTTACTTGGCGCTACCAAGGTTCAGAGACCGTTACTCGGTTGTAGCCGAGCCTTCAAGATTATATTTTACTTGGCGCTGCCAAGGTTCGGAGACCATTACTCGGTTGTAGCCGAGCCTTCAAGATTATATTTTACTTGGCGCTACCAATGTTCGGAGACCGTTACTCGGATGTAGCCGAGCCTTCAAGATTATATTTTACTTGGCGCTGCCAAGGTTCGGAGATTTATTGCTCAGCCCAGCCGTGGTTTGGAGATTTGTTGATCGGCCCAGCCGAGGTTCGGAGATTTGTTGCTCGGCCCAGCCGAGGTTCGGAGATTTATTGCTCGGCCTAGCCGAGGTTCAGAGATTTATTGCTCGGCCTAGCCGAGGTTCGGAGATTTCCTGCTTAAATAGATAACTCGGTCGTGCTGAGGATCAGCAAGTGGCGTCCATTTTTTCATTATGATTTTTTGGAGAAGTGATTGTGGTGACCATGCCATAAATCATAAAAGCAATATGCCAATAAAAAAAATTAACAAGGCGGGCCCGTAGAAGGCGTACCCTACTGATGATATCTGCGGAGGTTGTCTGAATTCTACGTCTGAGGAATGGATTTCCCATTCAGATCCTGGAGCTTGTAGGTGCCAGGTCCGATGACTTCCGTCACTTGATAGGGGCCTTCCTAGTTCGGAGCCAGCTTTCCTTGCTTTAGCGTTTGGAGACGGATGCTCTCCGGAGGACAAGATCACCGGATGAGAAAGATTTCTCCTTGACTCTGGAGGCGTGATAGCACCCGCGGAGAGGGAAGTCCTATCTCCACGGGATGATAGCTTCCACACCGAAGGCCATCCGAAATGGGTCCCGCATGTGGAAACTCTCTGGGTAGTGCGGTGGGCCCACTGCCCGAGGCTGAAGCTGGCCGTCGGACTTCTGTGAAGCATGGAGTCAAGAACTCCTTGTCTTGGCTTTATGACGCCATTCTTCCTCGCGCAAAAGGTGCCAAGGGGCAATGTACCAGCCATAAATGCCTTAATGATGGAAGGAGATAAGGCATTAAATGCCTTAAAGCAAGGTAGATGCACATGGCCTTTATGAGGCCATAAATTCCTTGGTGCGCATAGCGTGGCTATGGAAGCCGATCTGTGGTGCCGAGGTAGGGAGAAGGAGGAGATGGCAGGAGTCGTGGCGAGAGGACACAGGAGAGAGGGATCGGGCCTGCCAAGATCTGGGGAGATCCTTGTTGCAGCCCCCTTGCGGGACTGGTTTGGCCTCCTTAGGTCGATGTGAGGGGTCCGCGACTCCATGCAGACCAAAAGAAGAAGTGGCTGGAGAAAGAGGAGCTGCGGCCTCTTCGGGGAGGCACGGAGCAGGGGTAGCTATAGGCACTATAACTGGACGAGGAGCTGTAAGGCGCTCCTGAACTAGATGGATCAGGGCCTGGACCTGCTGGACCAGCGTGGCGAACTGGTCCTGGGTCACTGGGACAGCTGGTGGCGATGGAGTCTCAGCTGGTGGCGGCGGCGGCGCCACGCTGCTCACCGGATCAGGTCTCTGGGAGACGACCTGGTCCTGGGCTTCAGAAGTTTTCCTTCTTCGATTAGCCATTGGAGATGTTCTCTTCCAGATCGAGATCCTTGTCTCCTTTCTTCAAGTTTAATGGGACTTGAGGCCCTTCCTTAGCGCCAATCTGTTGTTGCTGAAATCTATCCTTCGGCTCGGGCGCGATCGGGCTGCAGCGTGGGCTCCCTCCTGGCGGACCTGCAAGACAGTCCTCACGCGAGAGGCGTTGGGGGTGGCCCTCTGCGGAAGACCTCCGACGCCCAAGTCAGTGGAGACCAGCAATCAACAAATATGGAAGAAGGATCCCCGGGAAGAGTTCCTCCGAGCTCTTGTGGGAGCTTTTTTTGGCGGAGTCTAAGAACTGTGAATGAAAAATGGGCATAGAATCGTCGTACCTGAGAGGCTTGAGGGTGGTAGTATTTATAGGCGGTCACCTGACTTCTTGGACGTGCTCTGGATGAGGTCTGAAAGTTGTTGGGATTCGAAACGGATTCGAATCAGGTTGTTACAGAGCCGGTAGGATCCGTATTGGTTAGTTAGAGGATCAACGGCTGGAAGGTGGGGAGAGCTGGCCGATGGCTCGAGACTCAGTGGTTGCGTACCTAGGCCACTATTGTAGGTCCTAGGCCACATCTTGGCATGATTCCTTGTTTGGAATCTTATTCTGTTACAGTGAATTTGAACTCTTCCTCGCCAGATTCCACAGAGGTATTTTGAACATTGTGGTTCAGTCATCATGGCTGGGGGAGGCTCGGCGGAGGTAGGTGCCGAGGCACAAGGGGCCAATGTGGCAGCCATAAATGCCTTAATGCATGGAAGAAAATAAGGCATTGAATGCCTTAAAGCAAGTGGATATACGTGGCCTTTATGAGGTCATAAATGCCTTGATGCAAAAGACATAGAGTGGATGCGGAGGCCGAGGTATGTTGACCGAGCTATGCCGAAGCTGGCCGAGGCTGAGGCTGGCCGAGCTATTGAGGCTGAGCTATGTTGGCCGAGCTATGCTGGAGCTGGCTGAGGCTGAGGCTGGCCGAGCTATGCTGAAGCTGGCTGAGGCTAAGGCTGGCCAGCTATGCTGGCCGAGCTATGTTGGCCGAGCTATGCTGAAGCTGGCTGAGGCTGAGGCTGGCCGA
The DNA here is from genome assembly GCA_900491605.1 of Calamus simplicifolius. Taxonomy (NCBI): domain Eukaryota; kingdom Viridiplantae; phylum Streptophyta; class Magnoliopsida; order Arecales; family Arecaceae; genus Calamus; species Calamus simplicifolius. The sequence goes on along the minus strand of UESW01002041.1, from coordinate 248,033 downwards.
GCTATGCTGGCCGAGCTATGCTGCTGAAGCTGGCTGAGGCTGAGGCTAGCCGAGCTATGTTGGCCGAGCTATGCTGGAGCTGGCTGAGGCTGAGGCTGGCCGAGCTATGCTGGCCGAGCTATGTTGGCCGAGCTATGTGGCCGAGCTATGCTGAGCTATGTTGGCCGAGCTTTGCTGAAGCTGGCTGAGGCTGAGGCTGGCCGAGCTATGTTAGCCGAGCTATGCTGGAGCTGGCTGAGGCTGAGGCTGGCCGAACTATGCTGACCGAGCTATGCTGAAGCTGGCTGAGGCTGAGGCTGGCCGAGCTATGCTGGCCGAGCTATGTTGGCCAAGCTATGCTGAAGCTGGCTGAGGCTAAGGCTGGCCGAGCTATGTTGGCCGAGCTATACTTTCTCCTCTCTTTTATTCCATTAAATGCTGGCCAAGTCATTATGACCGTTTCTACACCATTGAATGCTCAGCTTATTGATTTGACTGCCGGATATTAATGAGGGGGCCCTTGGGAGAACCCACGCACATGATGTGGCTCTTTTTTCTTGTTCTCTTTCTTGTTGTTGTTAAAATGTCGCGCCAGCAGGCCAGCTAGCAAGCAGGGCATTTGGACTGGGTACGACTCTCGTCGATTGGTGGTCAATAATGCAATGATAATTTTATCTTTCATCAACTTTCAACGGCACCCAATTTGGCGTCCGTCCGGCACCTGCAGTCGCCTACTTCTCCTCTAGAAGCCCCAGTCTCAGGAACGGGAACATCATCAAGCCAGATGTCATCGCGCCTGGCGTCAATATATTAGCCGCTTGGCCACTCGAAGTCGGACAAAATCTCACTAATACCTCCAGGACTTTCAAATTTTCGAGTGGCACTTCCATGGCCACACCTCATGTCTCTGGGATCGTGGCTCTTCTCCGGAGCAATCACCCTAGTTGGTCGGTTGCGGCGATCAAGTCAGCAATCATGACCAGTGCATACACGAAGGACCGCGATGGCAATCCCATCACAGATCAGTATAACGGCACAGCCAGCGTCTTTGCCATGGGCTCAGGACATGTTGATCCAGTAGCAGCCAATGATCCAGGCCTCATCTATGACATCCGGCCCCATGACTACATTCGTTTTCTTTGTGGCAGTGGATTCACTGACAATCAAGTCAACAATTGAATTATCCCTCAATTGCAGCATATCTCGGTTTGAATTCAACTACAAAGACAATCAAGCTGACAGTCACAAATGTAGGAGATGCCAATACTCTTTACAGGGTCCAATTTGAAGAGCCGGAGGGAGTACGGGTAGATGTTTCTCCTGCTACCCTTCAATTTTCCAAGGTTGATCAAAAGAAGAGTTATAATATCACTCTGAGCGTCATCGGTGGCACAACTACTCCAGTCGCAGGTCAAGTTTCGGCAGGGCATCTCGCCTGGGTATCTGGCAAGTACTTTGTGAGAAGTCCCATTGCTGTCACGTTTACCTAAAACCCCCTTACCGAGCAACCCCTCCAGTCCAGTTTCTTCATGCATTTTTAATGTTAATTTAGTGCTTTCTAATGTCTTATGATTCACAAGTTGTGCTATTCGCAAGTCATCAACAGCATATATTACATGGTGTTCTTTCTATAGAAAATAAACTGATAGTGGTGTCCTAATTTACAATAATGTGAACCTTGAGATATGTCTTATGTATTGTGTTTTTATGTTGAAGGAAGATTACTTCCATTGTGTGGTCATGTATTTAACTTCTTTGACCAGATCCACACCAACTTATTCAGTATGTTGTCATTACTTATCCAGAATTATATAACCATATAAAGGAAAGCATTGTGCTTATAAGGGGTTTAGCAAAAGGTTCCCTGGTCCTTCTTTTCAAGTGCCAGTTGCAAGTCCCTTGGGTTAGTTTTGGTCGTATCTTTGAGGAAAGGTACCAAAATCCATATTTGGTCGTGCTGCTCCTCTTGGGTCATCACAACCAAGTCTTTACAACAAAAATTTAAACTTATGTGGTTTTTTATACCAAAAGAACAACCTTTAATTACCTTTTCTAATTTTTCATGTTAAATGATATGACATTTGATTGGATCATAATTTCCAAAGGCTAGGGTAGCATCGTTGCCATTCACTTTATAATACCATAGTCTAATGCAGAGAATATACGGACTTGAGAAAATGCATGAAGTGTTTCTGGCTGAACCTTTTAATTTCCCCCAAAACTGGGGAAGTATTTCTGGCTAAAACAAATATATACTGTACCTGTTTACCTACACGTTGAGGTCTGACAATTTGCACATCCACTTCTTAAGTTTATTTTCTTTAGAACAAAAGAAAAAAGAGGTATAATTAATATCTATATGAAAATTCAATGAATGAAAAACCAATGGAAAACTTTTTGTTGTCAAAGCTAGCATTAGAGACTGAGGGCTTACTAGAATTAAATGAGGAGGGAAAGGGAAAATCCAGTCCCTTGCGCAAATGCGCTGTACCTCCTTGTCCAAGTGGATCTTGCATCAAATACACATCCTAAGAGTTCAGAGAAAAATTATGGTGTAGAGAGATTATATATGAAGAGTTTAGAACCTATGGAAATATGAAATAAGAATACAACATAAGCTTTGGAACGTAAAGAAACAGAAACTATAAAAAGTTAATTTTTCATAAACATGAAATAGTCATCCAGTACATATTTTTTTTGTACACATATATTGTATTTCTTACATACGACTCTTTTACTCTTTTCCTCTCTACATCCTTTGATTGAAGGAAACACATATAAACAGACTTCACTAAGATTTTACACACTTCTAATAGACAAGAAAGAAATGCATGTACCTCATATTTCTAGGAAACTTAATTAATTCTAAGAGATAAGTGAAATGCATAGACTCATTGGAAATAAATTAAGAAGACATTTGATAAGGCATGGCTTTTCAAGTAAAAGAATCAATTCCCAACATTCTCCTCCTTGATGCTTTTACTTGACATTCTGAGCAAAGATGCTCTTGGAAGAGCTTTCGTAAACATATTTGCAATATTGTTCTCTATAGAGCAATGAACAAAATTAACTTCTTTTATCTTTTTGGCATCTTGGTTCTACCATGATTAATAGGATTCTTCACCATTGAGATAGCAGATTTGTTGTCACAATTAATCATGGTTGCACCTTCCTGGTCTTCTTCAACCAAGTCTTTTAAAATTTTTCGTAGCCACATATCTTGATTAACACTACTAGAGGCTGTAATATATTTTGCTTCAGTAGTAGATTGAGCAACAATACTTTGCTTTTGAGAATTCTATGAAAAAACACTAGAACCAAAAGAGAAAACATAACTAGATGTGATTTTCATATCATCTACAGAATCTACCCAATTATTATCAACATACATAACTAAATCACTATATTCTTTGGCTTGAAACTAAATTCCATAATTAGTAGTGCCTCTAATATATCTCAGCACCCTTTTGGCAACTCCATAATGTGCTTGACTTAGAGTGTTCATAAATTTAGAAAGTGATGACGCTCGATCACTGGTCCTGAACGTCGGAAAAGGAAGTGGATTGATTAGCGGATCTTCGCTTCGCCGGGTTACCTACAAAAAAGTTTTAGGACCAGAGAGATTCTCCGGTGGGACCCTCCGTTGCTCAAGTTAGCAACCGAGGTCACAGCTGAGGAAGAGCTCGGGCGAGCTCTACTTGGATGAAGGGTGTTTCTTTCGGGAGGAGGAATCCTCCTCTCTGAATATTCAGATAGCGATTCTTTGAGTTTTTCGCTCTTACCTCATTATTGAGTGAATTTACCTTTTTATAGGAGGTTGACACTTGCATGACCACGTGGGATTCCGTGAAGAAGGAATGTCTGTGGAGTTCTTGGTGGTTACGTAAATCTGGGCTGGTTGGTGGGTCATGTCCCATCGGAGAGGAAAAAATGGTGGTTCATGGGCTATGTCCCATCAGCCAATGGGACTATCAGGTAGTTTGGTCCAGTCCCATTAGCAGTGTAGCCAGTGGGTAGTTGGATCTGGTGTTGCCAGGCAGCGCGGGTCAGAAAGGTGGCATCCTGAACCACCAGGGCTGTACCGGGGGTGACTTGGAGGAAGCGCGGATGCCCTAACTCTCCTAAGTGCACCGAGGTTGAGCTGGGCCGACCAGGGATGGTCGGGGCCAACTCCACCGACGGGAGGCGCTGGAGTGGGGTCGACCGAGGAGGGTCGGGACCGACCCGGTGGACTTGAAGCTGCCGGGGCCGAGCGGGGCTGACCAGGAATGGTCGGGGCCGACTCGGCGGGCTTGAAGACGCCGGGGCCGAGCAGGGCCGATCAGGAATGGTCGGAATCGACTCGGCGGATGTGGAGACGCCGGGACCGAGCGGGGCCAACCAGGAATGGTCGGGGCCGACTCGGTGGGCTTGGAGCTGTCGGGGCCGAGTGGGACCGACCAGGAATGGTCGGGGCCGACTCGGTGGGCTTGGAGCTGCCGGGGCCGAGCGGGGCCGACCAGGAATGGTCGGGGCCGACTCGGCGGGCTTGGAGACGCCGGGACCGAGCGGGGCCGACCAGGAATGATCGGGGCTGACTCGGCGGGCTTGGAGCTGCCGGGGCTGAGCGGGGTCAACCAGGAATGGTCAGGGCCGACTCGACGGGCTTGGAGCTGCCAGGGCCGAGCGGGGCCGACCAAGAATGATCGGGCCGACTCAGTGGGCTTGGAGATGCCGGACCGAGCGGGACCGAGCGGGGCTGACTAGGAATGGTCGGGGCCGACTAGGTGGGCTTGGAGCTGTTGGGGCCGATCAGGAATGGTCGGGGCCAACTCGGCGGGCTTGGAGCTGTCGGGGCCGAGCGGGGCCGACCAGGAATGGTCGAGGCCAACTCAAAGGGCTTGGAGATGCCGGGGCCGACCAGGAATGGTCGGGACTGACTCGGCAGGCTTGGAGCTACTGGGGCCGAGCAGGGCCGGCCAGGAATGATCGGGCCGACTCGGCGGGTTTGCTGCCGGGACCGAGCGGGGCCGGCCAGGAATGGTCGAGACTGACTCGGCGGGCTTGGAGCTGCCGGGGCCGCACTAATTTCTTTTGGTTTTGCCAAAATTGCCATTGTGGCCATACCAGCCACATCAGATGCGCCCCGCCCCTGAGCGCTAAGGACCACGTGCCTGCAATCCTTTGGTCAAAAGGGGCGCAAAAATTCAAAAAATGATTGCTTCCTTAGTACACTTTCAATGGCTTGATGGGCTGGCACTCTGTCCCGAGGCAGTGTCGCTTCGAAGATCTCCCGTAATCATACGGTAGGTGGGGCTGACGTTGGCGCCGGACGCTCCGGGGAGGGAGCTCATTGGGGAATGGAAAAAGGCAAGGACCATCATTGCTTCTCCTCTTTCTATGCTCTGCGATTGGCCAGGGATCACGCCCCTTGGGGCGAATCGAGGCGGCCTGTCTCGGGCATAGGCGAGATTTCGGCTGACGGCTCGTGGCACAATGGAGGTTTGCCACATGGCGGAATCTCGAGCGTCGCTAATGGAAGGTGGAGGATATAAAAGCGCTTCAAGAGCCTAGGGAAAACTTTTATTCTGCTATTGCTTTCTTCCACCTTCTTCTTCCTTGAGCTCTTCTACGACCTGAGCTCCTCAAACTCCCAGGTTAGTTTCATCCTTTGCCTCACCCATGGATCGTCATGCTGTCAGGGAGGGTAAGAGACATGTAGAAGAGTCTTCCCAATCTAGCAGTGAAAACCAGGCACCTTTACCTAGCTAAATGCCATGGCCGGTGGGCAGCGTCATCATCCGCGATCGATCGAGGGCGATAGACCTCCGTCCACCTCAGGCTCTCCTTTTAGGGCAGTCCCTATGTCCTCTCACCGTCCGGCGCTTCCTCCAGCGGTGAGTTCTAATCCAGCAGGTCCAGCGGGGGTGACCTCAATCATGACCCCTAAGGATGTAGAGGCCATTAGGGCTAGATATCTGGTCCCTGACTTCATTGGCCTGTCCGTGCGGGGCCCGAAGATAGGGTGACCTCCGACTACCCGGGTCGGGTCGCCCTATATAAGGAGTTCTTCCGGTGCGGGCTGCGCCTTCCTTTCAATCCTTTTCTTCTAAACCTCTTAGATAGGTATAGGTTAGCCGGTGCAGTTGACTCTGAATTTGATTCGGATCATCTGTGCCTTTGTCATTCTTTGCCATTTCGAGGGGCCCACCCAGGGTTGTCCCTGTTCTGAGCTTTCTATAAGCTCCGCCGTCAAGGTGAGGGGGCTTGTGGGCATTTACCGCCAGGCCGAGTAGAGCCTCCTTTAGGTCTCCCGTCCAAAATTAGGGGGTGGAAGTCTCGATTCCTTTTTGCCCACGTTGAGGGGGTAAGGGCCGCTTAGAGGGAGCCAAACACTAGTTCCAACGATGATTCCTCCGTAAGGGATAGAGACAAGGAACTATTCATCCAATTGTCTAATTGCCAAATCCCCGGCTACAAGGAACTCCTATCCAAGGAGAACCTGGTAGAGGCCGAGTTAGCCCCAGCGGCCGGTGAGCTTGACGCCTGACTCCTTCTGTCCCGACCTTCGGTTTGCTGTACGCTGTTGCTAATGCTTTATTATTATTTTTTTGTTCAGCGATGAAGATTACTACCAGTGATTTTGAGGCTGTCCTGAAGCAAAAAAGGCAGGCGACCGAGAGTCATCCAGGCCGGCAAAGAGGATTCGAAGAAGGGAGCCGGCCAGACCGACTGAAGCCCTCATGGTCCCGACGCCTACGGAGGGGCCGGCTGAGAAGAAGCCGGTCATAGGAGTGGCCCCGGAGCCGACCAGAGCCGAAGTTGAGGAAGGGGAGATCCCGGCCACCACCAAACTGACGGTGGTGGTTTTGGATGAGGAGGAAGCCCCCGCCGCCGCCGATGTGCCCGAGGTGGGGCGGGTCACCATCGCCATTAGCCCTTCAACTGCTGCAGAGCCGGGGAGGGAGAGTGCTCCCCTAACTGCCGGTGAGGGGGAGCGAGTCGCCAGGAAGTCCCGGGACGGGGCGGAGGCAGCCAAGAAGCGGAGAGGTGAGCCGGGGAGCTCATCCCGTCAACCAGCCCATTGCCCGACCAGACCCCAAGTTGAAGGTCCGCAGGAAGGACAGACAAGGCTGGTCCCCACATTCAGCTCGATGGCAGACGCTGCACAAGCCTCCCACCTTCTGTCGGGAGTTCAAACCATCGAGTTCGAGGAGGAGATGCGGGGATTGAGTCACTCCGCACTCATGGATGTGGTACTGGTCGCTGTTGTCCAGGTATCTTTTGAATCCTCCTCATTATTCCCAATATTTCTCCTTCCTACAGCTAACATGTCTCCTCTGCTACAGATGGCCAACGATGCACTTGGCCTTCGCGAGGCGTTGGCCCACTCTTCGAGCACGATGGCCAAGGCACTGGCACGGGCCGACAAGTACAAAAAGGAGAGCATGGCGCAGGCTGAAAGCCTTGCTCGTCTTCATCAAGAGACCTCGGCCCGGGAGGAGAGCTTGGCCGGCCGCCTGAGGGAGATGGAGAGCCAGGCCGAAGCCGAGAGCGACCGGGCCTCTGCAGCTAAGGCCAAAATGAAGCTGGCCTCGGAAAGGTTGAAGGCCGCCGCGGCACAAAACGAAGAGTTGACCCGACTGCTCCAACGCGCCGAGGAGGAAGCCCGGGTTGCTGCGGAGAGGGCAGCTACCGCGGAGAAGGCGGCAGCAGAGGCGGGTTCGGAGAAGGCCGGGGCAGTGGGCTATGCCGACGAGGCTAGTGCCCGTGCTGAAGAGGCGAGAGCAGGGCTTGGGAGGCCGAGGCACGAGCCAAGGAGGCCGAGGCCAAGGCGCAGCGGGCTGAAGCCGAGGCGGGGCAGGCCGTTCCCAACTATAAGGCCTCGCCGGAGTTCAAGCAGGAAGTCATCGAGGCTAGCCTCGATGCTAATGTTCAAGGCTTCGAAATGTGCAAGGTCAAGGTGTCTGCGGCCCTCGAGATCGATATCTCCGAACTTGAAGACATCTGGCCTGGGGAGCCAGATGAGGAGCCAGCAGAAAAGGAGGACGAGAAGAAGCATGGTCCAGGCGAACCCTGAGAGCCCGCCGCTCGTTTTTCTTTTCTTTGACTTGTGTAACCGGCCTCAGGCCCAATTTTGTACTTCTCCTTGATTGTTAATAAAGAAACTTTTGTCAAAACATCTTTGTGTTTTGTTCCATCTGTTCTTTCTTCTTTTGGGAAAAACACCTTACTGTACCTTACTTCCCATGGCCGAGTCGCATACGTTGACAATGTCGTAGCCGAATGTTGCACCTTCTGAAATGTTTTCTCAACTTCAAATGTTGCGCATGTTGACGATGCCGTATCCAAATCGCGGCCTTGGACTGGCCGATGTTCGAATGCGCCCCCGGGATGCGAGCCGGCCGTGCGGATGATTACTCGAGATGCCTCATGCTGTTGTAGACTGTTCGAAGGGAGACTCATCTGTGCGCGGATCCTCTAAAGGCTTGGAATGATTCAAGGGCGACTCAGCGTCAAGATTAATCCTGGAGGCGCTGGTGCCGACCATAGATGGTCAAGGCTGGCTTGGCCATCTTGGGGATGCTGAGGCCAAGTGGGGTTGACCGGGGAAGGCCTACGCCGACTCGGTCAATGTTGAAGATGCCTGGGCTGGTCAAGGCCGACCAGGAAAGGCCGTGGCTGAGCCGACCGACTCGGAGTCTGTAAGGGCCAAACGGGGCCCTTTAGAAATGTCTCAACGGTCTGGGTTCCGTCTGAGGGGCGACTTGGATGCATATGGAGCTATTAGGGGCTTAACCGACTCTGAAGCACCGCCGTGTCAGGGCCTAGGGATGTCCAGTTAGCCGCGATGCATGTGAGCTCCTTTTGAACCACTCAGGGGTTTGTGTGCCACCTGAGGGATGACTCGACCGGGTACGGAGCTGTTAGGGTCTTAACCGCCTCGGGGGCACCGCCGTGCTGGGGCCGAGTGGTGTCCGTTATCTGCGATGCCGGTGAGCTCCTTTTGAACCACCTCAGGGTTTTGTGTGCCGCCTGAGGGGCAACTCAACCGGGTACGGAGCTGTTAGGGTCTTAACCGACTCGGGGGCACCGCCGTGCCGGGGCCGAGTGGTGTCCCATTAGCCGTGATGCCGGTAAGCTCCTTTTGAACCACCTCAGGGTTTGTGTCCACCTGAGGGCGACTCAACCGGGTACGGAGCTGTTAGGGTCTTAACCACCTCGGGGCACCGCCATGCCGGGGCCGAGTGGTGTCCCATTAGCCGCGATGCCGATGAGCTTCTTTTGAACGACCTCAGAGGTTTGTGTGCTACCTGAGGGGACCCAACCAGGTATGGAGCTGATAGGGTCTTAACCACCTCAGGGGCACCGCCATGCCAAGGCGAGTGTGTCCCGTTAGCCGCGATGCCGGTGAGCTCCTTTTGAACCACCTCAGGGGTTTGTGTGCCGCCTAAGGGGTGACTCAACCGGGTACGGAGCTATTATGGTCTTAACCGCCTCGGGGCACCACCGTGTCGGGGCCAAGTGGTGTCCCATTAGCTGCGATGCCGGTTAGCTCCTTTTGAACCACCTCAGGGGTTTGTGTGCCGCCTGAGGGGCGACTCAACTGGGTACAGAGCTGTTAGGGTCTTAACCGCCTCAGGGGCACCGACGTGCCGGGGCCGAGTGGTGTCCAGTTAGCCGAAATGCCGGTGAGCTCCTTTTGAACCACCTCAGGGGTTTATGTGCCGCTGAGGGGCGACTCAACAGGGTACAGAGCTGTTAGGATCTTAACCGCTCGGGGGCACCGCCGTGCCGGGGCCGAGTGGTGTCACGTTGGACGCGATGCAGGTGAGCTCCTTTTGCGGGATCTGGTCCTTGGACACAAAGGAGAGTAGGCTGTGGCGTCAGAAGGGGCCTCCTTTATTGCTTATGCCCCAGGGGAATACATCATTGATAATATTAGCGGAGGTTATCCACATTTCAGGTACGTGAATGGGTCGCTCGTCGAGCTCTTCTAGTTTGTATGCTCCCGGGTGAAGTGTTTCGGCGACGCAATAAGGATCCTCCAAGTTGGGGGATAGCTTGCCCCCCTCTGTAGGCTTGGATACCTCAGCCTTCCTTAAAACCAAGTCTCCGCGGTGAAAAACCTTGAGACGAACTCGGGCATTGTAGTACTTGGCCGCTCGCTGACGAAAGGTTACCATGCGCAGCCTTGCTCGATCATGTGCTTCGTCGATGAAGTCCAGATTAGCCCGTATCAAGGCGGAGTTGTTTTCCTCGCTAAAGGACTCCATGCACGGACTGGGCAGTCCGATCTCGATAGGGATGACGGCCTCGGATCTGAAGAGAGACTAAAAGGAGTCTCGCCCGTCGGGGCTCTAGGGGTCGTGTGGTAAGCCCATATTACACTGGGGAGCTCCTCCACCCATCGACCCTTGGATCCGTCTAGTCGGGTCCTGAGCCCTCTGAGGATGGTGTGGTTCATGACCTCGGCCTCTCCGTTGGTTTGGGGGTGGCCGACAGAGGTGAATCGGTGATGAATGCCTAGCTCATCATAGAAAGCTTTAAATGCTTCATTATTAAATTGGCGTTGTTGTCGGTGACGAGGGTATGAGGTAGGCCGAAACGGCATATGATCGACTTCCAGAATAAGGCTTTGACCTTACTTTCAGTGATCTTAGTCAGAGCCTCGACCTCGACCCATTTGGTGAAGTAGTCGATGGCGACTAGCAAAAATCTCTGTTGCCCTGAGGCTGGGGGAATGGCCCGAGGATGTCCATTCCCCATTGAGCGAAAGGCCATGGGGCCGAGAGCAGGTTCAGCGGGTAGACGGTTGATGTGGGGTGTGTGCGTGGTGCTGGCAACCATCGCACCTTTGAACTAGTTTGGCCGCGTCCTCCCTCATAGTGAGCCAGAAGTATCCCTGATGGAGAGCCTTTTGGGCTAAGGACCTGCCCCCCAGATGATTTCCACAGATGCATCATGGATTTCTCTAAGGATGTAGTCGGCATCGACGGGTCCTACACACTTGAGCAGGGGGTAGGAGAATGACCTTCTGTACAGATGCCCATCCAAGAGTACGAACTTGGAGGCCCTCCACTTGAGTAACCTGGCTTCGTTGCGATCATCAGGGAGAGTGCCATCAGTGAGATAGCGGATGTAGGCATCCATCCATGTGGGCTCTTGGGCAAGCGGGAGGACTTCCTCGCCATCCTCTATGCTGGGCCTTCCTAAATATTCAATGTAAGCATCCCTTGCCATGCCATCGGCAGAGGTAGCCAGACGAGAAAGGATGTCGGCCTTGGCATTCTCACTCCGGGAATGTAACTGATGCTGAAGTAAGCTAGTGGGGAGGTCAAGAGCCGAACCTTACCCAAGTACTGAGTCATAACAGGGTCACGCGCCTTGTACTCTCCGTTGATTTGCCCGAAGATGAGTTGCGAGTCTGTGAAAGCCCTGAGATGCCTTATTCGAACTCCTGGGCTAGCCTTAATCCGCCAGTAGGGCTTCGTACTCAGCTTGATTATTGGTGGCCTCGAATAGAAACCGCAGGGCGCATTCCGTCCTCTCTCCGCCCGGCCCTGCAAGAATGAGGCCGGCGCCGCTTCCCTAAGAGTTTGACGCACCATCCACATGAAGGATCCAAGTTTCTCCATTGCCTCTTGGTTCAGGCTCGTGCTGTTTCTTGGTAACTTCCTCAGTCGCCTCCTCCGCCCAAGTGCACTCAACTAGGAAGTCAGCTAAAACTTGGGACTTCAGAGCCAATCATGCCTGAAAGGAGAGGTCGAACTCTCCTAACTTAATAGCCCACTTGGCGAGTCGACCTGAGGTATCCGGACGAGCCAGGATGGCCCGAAGGGGCTGGTCTGTGAGCACCACGATAGGATGGGCTTGAAAGTATGGGTGGAGGCATCGGGCGGAAACAATCAGGGTGAAAATAACTTTCTCTGTCTTGGAGTACCTAACTTCTGCGTCATGGAGGACCTTCCTCACATAATAGATGGGTCTCTGGGTTCCGTCGGCATCGAGACACCAAGACTGAGCTAACGGCTTCCAAAAAAGCAGCTAAGTAGAGGAAGAGACTCTCCCCGTCTCTTGGCTTGGACAGGAGCGGGGGGAAGACAGAAATGCATTTAGGCCGTCAAGGGCTCTCTGGCAGTCGTTCGTCCACTCGAAATTGTTCACCTTCCGTAAGGCCTTGAAGAAGGGCAAGCATCTTTCGGCCGATTTGGAGAGGAAACGACTTAGAGCCGCTATCCTCCCTGTTAGTCGCTGCACTTCCTTCTTGCCGGACAGTGGCCTCATGTCGAGGATCGTGCTGATCTTCTCTGGGTTTGCTTCGATCCCCCACTGGGTCACCATAAAACCCAGGAACTTGCCCGCCGTGACCCCGAAAGCACACTTCTTGGGGTTCAGCTTGACTTGGAAATGACGGAGGTTGTTGAAGGTTTCCTCTAAGTCAGAGATGTGATCGGAGGCGTGGGTGCTCTTTGTCAACATGTCATCTACATAGACCTCCATGTTCCGGCCTAGCTGATCTTGGAACACTCTGTTCATCAACCTTTGGTAAGTTGCCCCCGTATTTTTGAGGCCAATAGGCATCACTTTGTAGCAATAAATGCCTTTCTCTATCACAAAGGATGTGTGCTCTTCATCGTTGGGGTCCATCCTTATCTGATTATATTCAGAGAAGGCATCCATGAAGCTGAGGAGCTCGTGCCCGAGGTGGAATCCACCAGCTGATCTATCCTTGGCAGGGAAAAACTGTCTTTCGGACACGCCTTGTTGAGGTCGGTAAAGTCGATGCAAATTCTCCAGCTCCTGTTTGCCTTATGCACCATGACCACATTGGCCAGCCAGCTAGGGTAGTGTGCCTCCCGGAGTGCTGAGCAGCTTGTTGACTTCGTCATCAATAGCCTTTTGCCGATCAGGAGCGAAGCTTCTCTTCCTTTGGTGAATTGGACGGTGCCACGGGTCAATATTGAGCTTGTGGGTGATCACCTCCGGAGGGATGCCGGGCATATCAGACGCCGACCAAGCGAAGACGTCCGAGTTAGCCCGCAAAAAAGCTAAGAGGCGCTCCCGGTCCTTCGGGGGAAGGAGTCCACCGACGCGGACGGTCCTCGCCGGGTCGTCTCCAAGAGGGAAAGTTAAGAGGTGCTCGGCTGGTTCTCCTCCCTTGCTGGAGTCTCTGGGGTCGGGTGCTTCTAAAGTTGATTCAGCTTCCAGAGGACTTGATGCCGCGTGATAACAAGGCAGGACCGGGCTGGTCTCACCACGCATCTCTCCAACTCCTTCGCTAGTGGGGAACTACACTAGCAAACGTCGGGTGGAGATAACTGCGTCCAAAAGGTTAAGACCTGGATGCCCGAGAATGGCGTTGTATGCCAAGGGGACCCTCACGATCAGGAATTTCATGATCACTGTACTCTGGCATGGTGGTGTTCCGGCTGTCACAGGCAAAGATATCTCGCCTTCAACCCTTACTGAATCTCCGGTGAACCCGACCAACGGGGCCGCCACAGTCTGAAGGGAGTTTAGAGATAATCCCATCCGAACAAAAGTGTCGTAAGTAAGGATGTCAGCTGAGCTGCCACTATCAACTAATATCCTTTTTACAGGGTGCTTGGCGATCGTCATAGAGACGATGACGCCTTCATTGTTTACATTTTCGACAATAGTAGATCCTCCCCAGAGATTACATTATCCGGCGCCTCCTCCCCTCTCGGCCACTTAGATGCGGAGGCCGCTCCCCAAGACACCATTCCGACGTCCATTCTGTGGGGGAATAGGCGCGAGTGCCACGCGCGAGCGGCCTTTCGTAGAGTGGCAGAAAGGCTTTGCAGAGAAGGGCATCCGAAGCGCCTTGGACTTGCATCATTGCTTTATAACTCTCGAGATGGTCGAGAGGATCTGTCGTACCATCGTATGGGTCTATCTGGGGAAAGCGGAACCTGGTAGGGACAGGCTCCTCCAATATCCGGCGGGTGTAAGGAGGACGGGTGTCAAACTCTTCCTCCGGTTGATGATTGATTTTCCTGGCGAGCTCATCCAGTCGCCTATTGTACTCGTCCAGGCGCTCCTCCGCCTGGCGGTTGATTGTCGGGGCCCTCCGAGATAGCTCGGAGGAGGAAGAAGAAGAAGAAAGAGAAGGAGAAGGATGCGGGAGCCAGGACTTCCGCTTTGGTTCCTCCTGATGATGCAGCTCGGGAGGAAATTTACTGGGGCCACAACCAGGGGACCGTTGCCATTTAGAGGGCTCACGGCGAGGCTTCCTAGGGGAAAACCTGACGACGACCGGCTTTTTGCTAGGGAGAGCCTCCCCTCGCCGACTGCTGACTGGCAGGGGGAGCGGTCTGGTGCTGGGTGGCCACGGACTGCTACTGCTGGAGTCCATGGACAATAGCGGTGAGAGTTTGGACTTGCTGGGTGAGAGTCTCTAATTGCTCCGCAATTTTGATAGCTGCATCTGGCGGTGGACGGGTGACGGGAGGATCGGCGGCAGGGGGATCGGCCTCCTGCTGCCTAGCTGGCGGGGGAAGCCCCGCTGGATAGCTGATAGAAGCATCCTGAGCTCGCGTCACCACCATGGCTTAGTGAAGAAAAGAGGAGGGAGTAAAGTTCATTGATACGTAGCACGGGAAACCCTGAGCTACCTGCAGCTTCGCCTGTGATTCTTCCTACCTGGCGCGCCAATCTGATGATGCTCGATCACTAGTCCTGAACATCGGGAGAAGGAAGTGGATTGATTAGCGGATCTTCGCTTCGTCGGGTTACCTGCAAAAAAGTCCCAGGACCGAGGGATTCTCCGATGGGACCCTCCGACACTCAAGTTAGCAACCGAGGTCACAGCTGAGAAAGAGCTCGGGCGAGCTCTACTTGGATGAAGGGTGTTTCTTTCGGGAGGAGGAATCCCCCTCTCTGAATATTCAGATAGCGATTCTTTGAGTTTTTCGCTCTTACCTCATTATTGAGTGAATTCACCTTTTTATAGGAGGTTGACACTTGCATGACCACGTGGGATTCCGTGAAGAAGGAATGTCCGTGGAGTTCTTGGGGGTTGCGTAAATCTGGGCTGGTTGGTGGGTCCTATCCCATCGGAGAGGGAAAAATGGTGGTTGGTGGGCTATGTTCCATCAGCCAGTGGGGCTATCGGGTAGTTTGGTCCAGTCCCATCAGCAGTGTGGCCAGTGGGTAGTTGGATCTGGTATTGCCAGCGATGCGGGTCAGAAAGGTGGCATCCTGAACCACCAGGGCCGTACCGGGGGTGACTTGGAGGAAGCGGGGGCGCCCTGACTCTCCTAAGGGCGCCGAGGCTGAGCTGGGCCGACCAGGGATGGTCGGGGCCAACTCCACCGATCGGGAGGCGCCGGGGCGGGTCGACCGAGGAGGGTCGGGACTGACCCGGCGGACTTGAAGCTGCCGGGGTCGACCAGGAATGGTCGGGGCCGACTCGGCGGGCTTGAAGACACCGAGGCCGAGCGGGGCCGACCAGAATGGTCGGGGCCGACTCGGTGGGCTTGGAGACGCCGGGGCCGAGCGGGGCCGACCAGGAATGGTCGGGGCCGACTCGCGGGCTTGGAGCTACCGGGGCCGAGCGGGGCTGACCAGGAATGGTCGGGGCCGACTCAGCGGGCTTGGAGCTGCCGGGGCCGAGCGGGCCGACCAGGAATGGTCGGGGCCGACTCAGCAAGCTTGGAGATGCCGGGGCCAAGCGGGGCCGACCAGGAATGGTCGGGGCCGACTCGGCGGGCTTGGAGCTGCCGGGCCGAGCGGGGCCGACTCGGCGGGCTTGGAGCTGCCGGGGGCCGACCAGGAATGGTCGGGGCCGACTCGGCGGGCTTGGAGATGCGGGCCGAGCGGGGCCGACTCGGCGGGCTTGGAGCTGCCGTGGCCGAGCGGGGCCGATCAGGAATGGTCGGGGCTGACTCGGCGGGCTTGGAGCTGCCGGGGCCGAGCGGAGCCGACCAGGAATGGTCGGGCCAACTCGGTGGGCTTAGAGATGCCGGGGCCGACCAGAAATGGTCGGGGCCGACTCGGTGGGCTTGGAGCTGCCGGGACCGAGCGGGGCCGGCCAGGAATGGTTGGGGCCGACTCGGCAGGCTTGGAGTTGCCGGGGCCGAGCGGGGCCGGCCAGAAATGGTCGGGGCCGACTCGGCGATCTTGGAGCTGCCGAGACCGAGCGGGGCCGACCAGGAATGGTCGGGGCCGACTCGGCGGGCTTGAAGATGCCGGGCCGAGCGGGGCCGACCAGGAATGGTCGGGGCCGACTCGGCGGGCTTGGAGCTGCCGGGACCTAGCGGGGCCGGCCAGGAATGGTCGGGGCCGACTCGGCGGGCTTGGAGCTGCCGGGGCCGAGCGGGGCTGGCCAGGAATGGTCGGGGCCGACTCGCGGGCTTGGAGCTGCCGGGGCCACACTAATTTCTTTTGGTTTTGCCGAAATTGCCATTGTGGCCATACCAGCCACATCAGAAAGCAAACTTGCTGCAAACATCAAATATGATCTAGTTACTGTCAAATATAGCAAACTACCAATCAGGCCTCTATATATTTTTCCATCTACTTTTTTAGAACCATCATCTTTAGACAACTTCATGTTAATGGAAAGAGCTGTTGCCATAGATTTGCAATTTTGCATTTTGAATCTTTTATGAATTTCTTCTGTATACTTCTTTTAAGAAATAAAATTTTCAGCTTTTATTTGATGAACCTCCACCCCCAAGAAATAACTCATCACACCAAGGTTAGTATTTCAAACATGCTTCTCATTTGCCTTTTGAAAGTATTAATTAATTTTACATTGCTACATGTCACCACCAAGTCATCAACATATAAGGAGACAATAATCACATCAAAATTATCACAGACTTTTACATACAGAGTCGGCACACTCATACTCCTCCTGAATCCTTGTTCGGTGAAGTAAGAATCAATCCAGTTGTTTCAAGCTCTTAGAGCTTTTCAAAGGCTTGTTTTTAGCTTATAAACATTATCTTCTTTGTCTTTCACAATGAATCCATTAGGTTGGTCAATATAAATCTCCTCCTCCAATATGTCATTCAAGAATGCAGATTTAACGTTCATTTGATAAATGGTCCATCTCTTTTGAGTTAAAGTAATAGCAGTTTTTATAGTGTCATGCCTATCAACTGGAGCGAAAGTATCAGTGCAATCAACACCAGTTTCTTGACATATCTCTTAGCTACTAGTCTGGTCTTGTGCTTATTAATGGAACCATCTGAATTTAATTTGGTCTTATAGACCCGTTTGACTCCAATTATCTTTGCATCATATGGTCTTTCAACCAAATCCCAGGTGCCATTCTTTTTGGTCATTTTAATTTCATTTTTTCATTGCAAAAATCCACTCTTCATACTTTGAAGCTTCATAAAAATTTTGGTTCAACTACTGCTAAACTGCATCTTTCATATAGCTCTTGAATTTATCTAATTTTTCTGACTAATGATTCAAAAGAAGAAAAAGATTGGACTGTTGGTGAAGAAGGACCAGAACTAGATGAACTAGAATATGGAATTGTATTAACAGAATCTGAATTGCTTGTTTTCCCATCATCTTTATCTTGAGATTGAGGCTAAAAAAAAATTGATAAGAAATATAGTAGCATCAGATTTTGGATCAACTTAGGACTCATCCCATTTCCATAGGCATCTTCATCAAATTTTACATCACGACTAATAATAACCTTTTTATTTTTCAAATTAAAAATTATGTACCCTTTTGATTGAGTACTATAGCCAGTAAAAATTAATTTCTCTATTTTCTTCTCTAATTTGTGCCTTTTTTTAGATGGCACATGAACATAACATATGGAATCAAACACCCTTAAGTATCTGACAAATGATTTTGATTGCTTCATGCTTCTAATGGAGTTATACCCTTGACAAATCTGGTAGACAACCTATTCAACAAATATACAGTTGTGTTAATAGTTTCTACCCAAAATTTCATCGGCATATTTTTCTCAAATAGTATGCTTTTACCCATCTCCATCACGGTTCTATTCTTTCTTTCAAAGACTCCATTTTGCTGAGGAGTACAACCAACAATGAGTTGGTGTTGAACCCCTTCATCTTCTCAAAATCGTCAAATTCAGAGGAAGTATATTTTTTGCCTCTATCAGATCTAAAACTTTTAATTTTGCAACCACTTTGAGTCTCCACAAGACTTTTAAATTTTTTGAACATAGTAAATATATTGGATTTTTGTCAAAGAAAATAAACCGATGTCATTCTTGTGAAAATAAAGATAATAAAATATTTATTCTGATTGAGCGAAGGTGTTCTCATGGAACCATATATATCAGTATGCATGAATTCTAATTTTTCTTTGGCCGTCCATGCCTTACCAATGAAAATGGTTGCCTATGCAATTTTTCACGTTGACAAGAGTCACAAACATTATCATAGACATGAATAGGAGGTAAATTCTTCACCATCTCATGATCGTGGAGAAACTTCAAAGCATGTAAATAAAAATGACCATATCATTTATGCCATAGCCAAGTGTCATCAACCTTAGCTTTCAAAACATTAAAAGAATTCTTCCATGTAAAAGAAAAACTTTTATCTTTCATAACAACTCTAGCAATTCCTTTTCTTGAAGGATCGTAAATAGCACAATAATTATCTTCAAAGATAATACACAATGGCCAAGCAAAATCATTTGAGATACACTCAATAAATTTTGATCAAGTTCAGGCACAAGCAAAACATCATTAATTAATTTAATACATTTCTTGGTAGGAATAGCAATAGTTCCTATATAAGAAGATTTGACTACAGCTCCATTACCCATTCTCATAGAAACATTCACTTAATCATCTAGCTCCTAGAACAGTTTAGAATTATTAGTCATGTAATTAGTGCAGCCACTATCAATAAATCATGCTTCCTTACTATCAATTCGAGAAGATAATGCTGTTGTAAATAGATGACCATTACCTGCCTTGGATTTAGAAATATTAGCCTATTGCCTAGGCTTGAACTATTGAGAGCTTTGCCCTTGTTTTATCATATAGAATTTCTCAACATGGCTAATTTTTTACAATGTCTACACTGCATTTAAGGCTTATCTTTATACCAACAATCTTTCTAAATGGTTGGTCCTCTTACAAACGCTATATGAAGGAAATTTTTTTTTTAAATCTACATCTTTATCACTTGTAGCACCTTTGTTTTTTGCCAAAATTTTTATCAACTAATTTCTTACCCCCTTTGGAGCTAAAGGGTTTTAATTTATATCTTGGCTCAAATGCCCCTTCAGATAAATATTCATTTCTTCTACTAATTCTTTTATGCGCTTGCAAAGCATCAATTAATTCAGCCATAAACAACTTAGTAATATCTTTAGATTGCTCTATAGCTGCAACAACAGAATCAAATCTGCCAGGTAGAATAATTAATATTTTGTCAACAATACACTGGCCTTTAATATCATTACCATACAATTTTATTTGATTAGTAACTTCTACAACTTTAGAAGAATAATCATTAACCGATTCAGAGCCACACATTTTCATTTTTTTAAATTCTCTTCTTAGAGTTTGAAGTTTAATGAGTCTCACTTTCTCTATGCCTCAAAATTCTTCTTTGAGAGTAGACCAAGCTTCCTTGGCTGTAGAAGCATTTATTATGGTTAGAAAAAATTTGCCTGACATTGTAGTTTGCAAGAAGAAGTTAAAGTGACTTGGCATTTTTAGAGAAATTCTCCTTTGATAGTTTTTGTTCTTTTACATATATTTGTGAATTTTCAGCTGAAGCTTCATACTCATTCTTAACAATCTCCCATAAATCATTTGCCATCAAGAAAGCCTTCATTTTGATTGCCCAGAAATCATATTTTCAGATGGAGCTTCATACTTATTCTTAAGAATCTCCCATAAATCATTTGACATCAAGAAAGCCTTCATTTTGATTGCCCAAAAATCATAGTTTTCACTAAAGAAAAATGGAATAAAGGAAAGAGAGAAATTGCTTAAAGAAGCTATCTCTTACGATTCTGAAAAAATTAAACTCCCACTTACAAATTTTTTGCTTTCTTGTAAGAAAAAACAAAAGTTCTGATACCAAATGAGAATTGAGAGACAAATTATGGTACAAAAAAATTATAAAAGATTAGAGCATATGTTGCAGAAATATGAAATAAGAACACAACATAGACTTTAGAACGCGAAGAAATAAAGGCTGCATAAAGTTAATTTTACATAAACATAAAATTGTCAGTCAGTACATATTTTTGTACACATATACTTATATTGGTCATGTAAAACTCTCACACTTTTCCTCTCAACATTTTCTGATTGAAGGAAACTTACTTCACTAAGATTTTACCCACTTCTAAAAGATAAAAAAGAAATACATGCACTTTATATTTTAAAAAAATTAATTAATTTTAAATAAAATAATATATATTTATTTATTAAAAATAAAAAAGACAATTGGTAAGATAGGACTAGAACCAATTCCCAACGCATCCCGTCAGCATGGAATATAATGGAGCCTTCGCACTTCGCAGGAAGGTGGTTTTAACACTGATAGCACTTCTGCAAAATGTAAATAAGAGCGAGTTGGAGCTTCTAAATATGGCGAACAGCAAAACGGAGAACTCTTACGTATTATAGTTTTAAAATAACACTAAAATTTTGAAAAACCCGCCAGATCAGATGCACCGTTCCAACAAAGAAATATATATTAATAGAAGCATGTTTTAATAGAAGTACATGCCTCGATCCCCTCCCTACATGATAGCAGAAAATGATGTGAATAGTCTTGGCCGCATTCGAGAAGCAGCTTCCTTTTTTTTTCTCCCCCTACTTTCCTCCTTCCAATAATTCTGTAATAGTCCAACATCAATTTACCGTACAATATTAGTACATCACGATATATATATATATATATATATATACTTTATTTCTCTGTAATTATGTTTATCAAACTTTTCAATTTCTATAATAATTATAATTAGATTCTTTTTACTAACTTCTATGAAAAAAAATTAAGTTTTGGAGTTTGGGTATCAAATCTAGGAAAAACTCCCTCCTTAGAGTTGGATCTGCTACGCATGATAATAATTCCATATACATCAAAATCTAAATTCAAATTGACTTGACGGTCACAGCAAAACTTATCTTGATTTAAAATATAATACATTATATAAATCTTAAAAAAATTTATTAGGAAGGTATATCTATATTATGCTAGCTTGATCTATATTAATTTTTTTTAAAAAAATAAATATGTTCTATATATATCCATTATCTTATGTTAGAATTATTTTTATATTTGGAACATAAATGTAATTATTAAATATGTATGATCATCATTAAATAAGTCAAAAGTAATATGCTCTAATTTGGAATAAAGTTTGTAACTTAAGGACATGATTGTTATGATATTATTGTGTGAATACCATAAGTAAAATATTTAATTTGATGAGGAGCCAAATTAGAAATAATTAATTAATAACCATCTTATCGGCAGTTGTATAAAAAGGGGTTATAGTCCCCAATTTGCAGCATGAACAATTTTTCTCTGCTTATATCCCATCAACAAGTAATAAGGAACTAAGG
Source organism: Calamus simplicifolius (assembly GCA_900491605.1). Classification (NCBI taxonomy): domain Eukaryota; kingdom Viridiplantae; phylum Streptophyta; class Magnoliopsida; order Arecales; family Arecaceae; genus Calamus; species Calamus simplicifolius. The sequence continues at coordinate 226,504 of UESW01002041.1, read as the reverse complement.
ATAAATTACAAATTTGAAAAGTCATGATCATTCAAGAAAGTGATTCAATGAATCCCGATATGCTTTCGCTATTCTTTTATTCGTATGAATTTCAATACGCTCCCATTATATTCCTATTTGTTTGTTATGATTTTTTAAATTAAATTGAGCATAATTTTTTATTTTATCAGCACTTAGAAGTAGTTATGTGCTTCATATCTAGGTTTAATTGATCTAGTAGACCCTCCATAACTATACCGAAAGTGTCAAGCACTGCACTAGGCTCATGTCATATCTCTGAAATCATGCATGTTGAAATACATAAAAAGTTATACCATACCTAAACCCTGATAGACCACACTTTAGTACAAAGTTATTGGTAATCTAATTTCTCGGATACCTTATGAGAGACTAGTTGTATTAGGCTTGCTTACAAATGAAGGCCTAAACTGTTCTAGTCAGTATCATGTCATTTTCAAATATCAATTTGCAATAAGGACTTTTACAGAATTATCACTTATTAATCTATGATTTTCTAGAGAAGATTTCTTAATCGCTTTGGTTTGGCTTCCATTTGATGATTAGGCCCTCACCAAGATTTGATTATCTTTTTTACATATTATACGCACTATTATAATACATATTAATAATCCCTATTTTATACATAGTTAAGTCTATATTATGCACAACCTCTTCTATGTCATTAAATGACAGTAAAAGGGAGGCCAGCAGAAAATAATTTTCCGTTGTTTAAAAAAAGACTGTAAATCTACGAACGTTCCTAACGTACCGAGGCATATAGTCTACATTATTCGACTTATAATGCTCTACATATTATATTAAGGCATATAATGATTTCAGCCAGCTCCTTCTTGTGGTTGTGTCCTTATAATCGAAGGCTCATTGATGATCTGACCAATTATTAACGTCGCTCCAAATCTCTTGCCAACGCAAATTTTCTGCCTTATGGCATGCATAAAAGGCGGCCCCTCTCACTTCTCCCATGCACTCCACGGTCCACACTGTTAATTAGCAAGGGATATGGAGACTCAGAAATCCCTTGCTATCCTCTTCCTCGCTTCCTTCCTCTCAGTGGCATCAAATCCTCTACTTTTAGTTCGCAGCCAGCCTCTCCCCATCATCAACAACCAGGTGACCAACGACACCCACATGCAAACCTACATCGTTCACGTCCACAGGCCCAATGGCACCAAGTTCTTCAATTTCAAGGACAAAGTAAACTGGTACATGTCCTTCCTGCCCAACTCCACCCTAGACTCCGGGGAGCCACGGATGCTCTACGCTTATCGCCATGTGATCAGTGGCTTCGCCGCAAGACTGACCCCAAACGAAGTGGAGGCCATAGAAGCCATGGATGGGTTCGTGCTAGCCCATCCCGAGAACGAGTACGTTCTCAAGACGACCTACACGCCAACAATGTTGGGCCTGAACCAATGGGATGATGGCCTCTGGTATCCCTCCAACTTGGGGCAGGGGAAGGTTATCGGGGTGATCGACTCCGGGATACATCCTGTTCACCCTTCCTTTCGAGACGGCGGGATGCCGCCTCCCCCGACTTATTGGACGGGCAACTGCTACTGGGGGGCTCCCATTTGCAACAACAAGCTCGTCGGGGCTGTAGGATTTCGGTTTGGAAGGACGACGAATCCCAAGGATGACAATGGCCATGGAACGCATGTTGCCAGCACGGCGGCAGGAAACTTCGTCGACGACGCCGAAGTCCTTGGCAACGCCAATGGCACGGCATCTGGGACGGCTCCTGGAGCTCACCTGGCAATTTACAAAGTGCTCTATGATTTCCATGGCGAAACCAGAGGCACTGACAGTGATATACTGAAAGGGATAGACCAAGCCATCCGCGACGACGTCGACATCCTCTCCATGTCCCTTGGCTCAACCAAAGTGCGCGACTATCAGAACAGCGTTGCCATCGGCTCATTCGCTGCAATGACAAAGGGGATCGTCCCTTGCGCGGCTGCCGGGAACGATGGGCCTTTGAAAAGCATCATTGCTAACGATGCTCCTTGGATCCTTACAGTTGGAGCGAGCACTGTTAGCAGAAGGATACAAGCCATCGTGAAGCTTGGAAATGGGATGGAATTCCAAGGAGAGTCTGCCTACCAACCGGAGTCCTTCGAATCGAAGCAGTTGCCCCTTGTGCACCCGGGTGATTTGAAGACATCTGATGCCTATGCTTGCAATATCTCGATGGCCAACATGGATGTCCAAGGTAAGATTGTGCTGTGCTGGAACCTGGCCATCGATGACGTTAAAAGATCCGAGATCATCATGAATGCCGGAGGGACCGCCATGATCGTCATGAACTTGTGGCAAGAAGGTGCAACAACCGGTGCCTCATCTCCTAGTCTGCCTTCCTCCAATGTCCCACGAAAAGCTGCATTGGAGATCATCAAGTACTTCAGAAACACGATAAATGCTACCGCAGCAATCCTTTTCAATGGCACGCAGTTCGGAGCCAGTCCGACGCCGGCGGTCGCCTCCTTCTCTTCAAGAGGGCCAAGCCTCCGGAACGGCGGCATCATAAAGCCCGATATCATCGCACCCGGCGTGAACATTCTAGCAGCATGGCCATGGGAGGTCGGTCCTAATCCAACCGGCAGCTCCAAGACTTTTAATTTTCTGAGTGGCACCTCAATGGCCACGCCTCATGTATCTGGGGTCGTGGCTCTGCTCAAGAACACTCACCCATCCTGGTCTCCAGCCGCCATCAAATCAGCACTCATAACAACTGCAATCAGGTTAGACGACACCGGAAATCCCATCACCGATCAACTCAATGGCACAGCTGCCAGCGTCTTCGTCATGGGCGCAGGGCATATCAACCCAGGCGCCGCCAACGATCCAGGCCTGATTTATGATCTCCATTATTATAATTATGTCCACTACCTCTGTGGTTTGGGGTACACGGACGGACAAGTCTCAGCTATCGTTCGGGGCATAGTCCGCTGCTCCCAGGTCCGTCGGATACGTCCACAAGACTTGAACTACCCTTCAATCTCGGTGCAGCTTGGAACTTCACCTTCTTCCGCGACGACGGTCAGTCGAACGGTGACCAATGTAGGAGATGCTGACACCGTCTACGCGATCGAAGTTGAGGAACCAGAAGACGTGCGTGTAGACGTTACTCCGAGTACGCTGCAATTCTCCCAAGTTGATGAAAAGCAAAGTTTTAGTGTCACATTCACCCTAAAGGGCAGCCCACAGAGGAGCTCAGGCGAAGTCGTAGAAGGGCAGCTTAAATGGGTTTCCGGCAAATACCTTGTCAGGAGTCCGATTGCTGTCACTTTTCTTTAAAGTGCTACGCTCGATCGGCGTCCATTAATAATAATTACTACTACGTGCATGTCAAAAAATCTCCAACGGAAGCTTTCCTGAAAATAAAAATACTACTTTCATGTTGGATGTGTATACAATGCACATATTTAAAAAAAAAAAAATATAAACTTGATGAAGTAAGTAAAAAATATATTTATTGATATAGTTTTAAATCAAAAGATTACAGATTTTTTAGCTTGAAGCAAAATCAAGTGATCATAAGAAGAGATGTTATTTTCAATGAAAAAATTACTTGGATTAGAAGCAAAAGAAAGTTAAAAAAATATTTTTTTTTTCATGAAGAAATTCATGATGCTCAAAATAAAGAAAATAAGGTTGAAGGTTCACCACAAACTTTTCATATATACGTCAATTTTTAATTTTAAGTTCAAATCCATCTTCAAGATCTACTCCTATAAAAATGAGAAGATTAAATGACATTTATCCTCATGTAATTTCTACATGATTGAGCCAGAAACTTATGAAAATGTTATGCATGAAGAAGTATGGAATAAGACAATGCAAGAAGAAATCAATATGATTAAGAAGAATAAAACTTGAAGTTAGTGAAGAAACTAAGTGATAAGAAAGTCATTGGCTTGAAGTGGATCTACAAAACAAAACACAATCCAGATGGCACCATTCAAAGACACAAAGGAAGATTAGTAACAAAGGGATACTCTCAATTACCTGTATTGATTATCAAGAAACTTTTGCATCTATTGCTAGACATGATACAATTAGAACTCTTATTTCTATAGCAGCACATAAAAGTTAAAAACTACACCAACTAGATGTAAAGTCAGCATTCTTGAATGGAGTATTGAAAGAAAAAATTTATGTTGAACAACCTCAAGGCTTCATCATCAAAGGTTAAGAAAACAAGGTATACAAGTTGAAGAAAGCATTATATGGGCTGAAGCAAGCACCCAGAGCATGGTACTCTCAAATTGACACCTACTTCAATGAAAAATATTTTTAAGAAGTCCAAGTGAACCAACACTTTATGTGAAGAAGCAACGTAATGATATTCTCATTGTCTCTCTTTATGTTGATGATTTAATTATTACTGGTAACAATGAGAATATGATCTTGACTTTCAAAAGTGATATGATGAGAAGATATGAAATGAATGATATGGGTTTGCTTCATTATTTTTTAGGAATTAAAATCAGTCAAAGAAAAGATGGCATCTTTATCATTCAAAAGAAGTACATAGAAGGTATTCTCAAAAATTCAACATGAAACATTGCAATAGTGTGGAAACACCTTTTATGGTAAATGAAAAGTTAATAAAAGAAAATAAAAGTGGTAAAGCCAATGCACAATTATACAAAAGCATTATTGGAAGCTTATTATATCTAACAATTACAAAACCAGATATTATGTTTGCATCAAGTTTACTTTCCAAATGTATGCAAAAGCCAAGTAATATTCACTTTGGACAAGCAAAAAGAGTCTTGAGATACATCAAAGGTACTAAAGATTATGGAATCATGTATGAAAGAAACAAGAATGATATGGTGAAATTATTTGGGTTTTGTGATAGTGATTGGGCTGGAAGCATTGATGACATGAAAAGCATCAGGATATGTATTCTTTTATGGATCAGGTATCATATCTTAAGCATCCAAGAAGCAAGATACAGTGTGGCATTATCTTTTTCTGAAGCAGAATATATTTCTACAACTTTGACAGCACAACAAATAATTTGGTTGAGAAGAATACTTGAAGATATGGGTGAAAAGCAAGAAGAAGCTACTACTTTGCTATGTGACAACAAATCTACTATTTCTATGACAACAAATCCTATATATCACAGCCACACTAAGCATATCAAAATCAAGTACCATTTCATTAGAGATGTGGTAGAAGAAAAAAAAATTAAAGTCAAGTATGTGAAGACTAAAGGCCAAATAGCAGACATCTTCACCAAGACACTATCCAAGGAGAAATTCATTCACTTTAAAGATCTCATGAGTATCCAAGAACAACCATTAAAGGGGAGTGTTAAAATATAATTGTTGTTGGTTTTTAGTATTTTATTTTATTTTATTTAGTCTAAGTTGGGCTTTTACATAATGGGCCTATTTTATTATGCTTTGGTGGGGTAGCCTTAGATGTATAAGATCATAAGAGGCATTATATTTATCCATAAAAACAAGAAATAATATTTATATGGTGATGTGCTTAATAAAACGATATAGATCTATTTTCTTCTTGAGAGAAAACATTTTTTCTATCTTCATTTTTGCCATAAGTTGCTTTTCCATCCCTCTGTTATATAACTTGCAAACATTATTTTTAAAGTGTACCATGTGCCCATGCTCAATCAGTTATCCAACACTCAAGAGATTTTGCTTCAAATCCGAAACAAGTAAAACATCATAAATGAATTTTTTTCCTTTCTTGGTATTAATTGTAATTGTGCCTTTGCCTCTTGCTTGGACTAATGCACCATTTTTCATCTTTACTTATGAAATTGAAGAACCATCAATGTCCATAAAAATAGATTTATCTCCTGTCATGTAATTGCTGCATCCACTATTAAGAAACCACATATTATTACTTTGCTCTTCTGCAGTTTGATATGCATATAGTATGCTTTGTTCACCTTCATTTTCTTTTAAGAAGTGTGCTTTCTCACTTACTTTGTACCTGCAATCTTTTTGAATATGTCCAAACTTGTTGCAATTATAACATTGAGGTTTTTTTCTAAACCAGCAATCTTTTTCAGCATGAGAAGACCTTTTACATATATTGTACCTTTATTGAGTGCTCTCATCATATTGCCTTCTTGAAAAATTATTTCTTTGCATTTCTCTACCTCTTCTTTTTATATTTTTTCTTCTTTTTCTACTCTAGTTTTCACCTCTGAATGACTCTCTTTTGACTGGAGCATGACTAGATGATTCTTTTTGAGAATTTTTATCAACAACTTTGAGTTTAGATTGAAAGACACTTTCAATTGATGATTCTTTATGCCTAAACAATCTTTGCTCATGAGCTTCAAGATATCCCATCAATTCATGAATACTTAATTCAGAAAGATCTTTAGATTCTTCAACAATTGTAACTATTGTATCAAATTTTAGAGATAAACTAGCCAAAATTTTCTAACATATTCTTTGCTCGGTGATGGTTTCACCATAGCTCTTCATTTGATTAACAGTTTTCATAATTTTGGAGAAGTAATCCTTCTATTTTTTATTTTCTTGCATTCTCAAATTATCTAACTCTCATCTTAGAGTTTGAAGTTTGATAGCTCTTATCTTTATATTGCCTTGAAATTTCTTCTGCAAGATGTCCCATGCCTTCTTTGATTTGGTGGCTCTAATAATTCTGAAAAAAAATTTCTCGCAAAAAGCAACCACAGCAACGTCTTCTAGAGGCTGTGGAATCGCAACCCTGCGTGAGATCAAGAAGTTGCAGGAGATAACACCTTTTTTGTGTTGAAATTTGACACCAACTCGTGAGATCCAAAGTCAAACGCCTGGGCAGTGAATTCTCTTTCTTCGCGGCTTCTTTATCAAGATTCTTATGGCATTAAATTACCTGGCTCTTCTCTATAGCATTAATGCCACTGTGATGAGAATCCCCTGCGACCACGACCGACTTCGAATGTGAGGAAGCGAGGTGACTCCGATGATGATGTTGCAGTAGGCCATGGATTCGATCGCATGAGCGATTGACGCACGTTGCTCTAGCGAGAATAGCTTGGCTCTGTTGCGGACTAGGTTCTCTTCCGCCATTGGTGGTGAAGTCAGGGACGGGAGAGGAAGAGGTCGAAGAAGGTCGTGAATCCTTTGTTTGAATTTTTTTTCACGACTTTGCTTTGAATCTGATGGAATCGGGAATCAAGTTCTGATACCAATTTTTGTTGGGAATGTTTCCAACACAAATTATTTTGGAAATAGAAATCAAGATAGAAGAAAAGTTTTCTCTCAAAAAAAAATAGATCTATATCATTTCATTAAGCACATCACCATATAAATATTGTTTCTTATTTCTATGGATAAACATAATGCCTCTTATGATCTTATCCATCTGAGGCTACCCCACCAAAGCATAATAAAATAGGCCTATTATGTAAAAGCCCAACTCAGACTAAACAAAATAAAATAAAATACTAATAATTAATAACTATTATATTTTAACACATAAAGGGCAAAACCCTAATCATACGTGTCTTGCTACCTTAATTATGGACATATGAGAATGTACTATATATATGTCTTCATTCCTATTGTGCTTAATATTGTGCAGTAACTCGTGCAATGCATAGATTTACTTAGGCACCCAAGTTTTAATGCTCCATATTGCCTATACTTCTTTATACAAAATCCTTCATTATTGTTGCCGTAGAAATCCGTTCTCCAATTCGGGTACGGCCCATCTTCGGATCCGAACATCATTCTCTCGCCCGAATGGAATCTGCAAGACAATCCTCATGTAGAGAGTGTCGAGAGTGGCCCTCTGCGAAGATCCTTCGATGCCCAAATCAGTGGAGATTCACAGTAAGCAGATATGAGAAGAAGGCTTTCGCAGAAGAGTCCCTTAAGAATGGCTTCTTCGGGGAGCTGGAGAGCTTGCTTGAGCTTTAATGAAGTTTTTCAGTAAAAGAGTGAACATACCTGGAAGACTTCAGGATAGAGGATATATATAGGTTGCCAAGGTGATGGTAAATAACTACCTAACTCCTTGGGCGTGTCCACCGGAGGTCCAAAACCGCCATGATTCGAATCTAATTTGAATCAAGTTTGTTACGAGGCCGGTAGCTTTCGAATCTGGTTAGTTAGAGAATCAATGGTTAGAGAGGCTAGCTGATGCTTTGAGATTTGGTGACTTATAGGCTCTAGGTCATTTGGTATTATCTGGCTTTTTTCTTCACTTAGGATAGTCGAGACCCATGTGGTTGGAATCTTGCTGGATTATCATGGATTTAAATTTTTTTATACTTGGTTCCGCAAAGGTTCAGGGATATCTCAGTCTGGCCGAGGTATGAGGATAGCTCAGTCTTGTCGAGGCACAAGAATAGCTCGGTTTGCCGAGGCATGAGAATAGCTCGGTCTTATCGAGGCACGAGAATAGTTCGGTCTTGCCGAGGCATGAGAATAACTCGGTCTTGTTGAGGTTATCAGCTTTATTCTTTTCCAGACATAACAGCTGGCGGATCAAAAATTAAAGGTGATCTCGACCTTTTGGTCGTGTGCACGAATATTGACATGATGATGATTTTATCCCTCATCACATGCCCCCCACTCCTAGTCCGAAGTATAAGTTTGGGCATAGGGAGTAGAGTCTTGATAGCATCATTCGGACGAGAGGACTCAAAGAGGCGTGCAATGATGGTTTCATAAATGTCGCATCGCCATTCCATCATTTTTTCGGTGGATGAGGCGGAAACCCCTCGTTTCTTGCGAACAACGATTGAAAAAATAACACATGGCAAGTTTCGGTGCTTAAGGTATCCGAGATAGCGATTCAGAGATTTGGGGATTCTCGACAACGGCGTATTGCCCTTCCGTCAAGGTAGTTTAAAAAGAGGGTTGAGGGGAGTTATCCCCACCGCACTATCTTCTTGCTTCTTCTTCAAAGGTTTGCCTCTTCATATTCTTGCAATTCCATTCGAAGCTTGCCCTTCTTAACTTAGAAATATGAAGGGCTCAAATGATGTAGCTTTGTAATGACCGTGGAGGACTTGGACAGAGTTTGCCGAAGGTACCGAGTTTCTCGGATGTCATTCTGTGGCTACTAAAACCTGAACAGAGAATCTCGAAGCAGCCAAGACGTGGGGTCTTCTTTATGAAGAGAGCCTGAGAGCAAGTCTCTGGTTCCCCCTCCATCCATTGGTGAAGAAAATAATGAAATTTTACTATATGTCCAACAATGGTGGCTCTGAATAGTTGGTGCAACATCGTCGAGTTCATATCGATGTGCAGCCGCGCTGGGGTAACAGTGACACTTTCGATATTTCGGGTCTGCTACAGCTTGATCTCTAGGAGGAGCTCTGTGTGGCCCTACATCGGGCCCCGAAAGTTGTTTAAAATGATATTGGATAATCCATCCTCTATAAAGGAATGAAAATCTCGATTGTTCATTGCCGAAGGGAACTTTGGTTCTGACTTCCCAGAGTATGAATGGATTATATAAAGGACTCAGAGGGTCACCTAGAACTGTCCAAGCATGAAAAGAAGGATTTTCTCACCCTTCGCAGTGGTTGGGTATTTTCGGCTAGTGATATTTTGGCAGAGGATGCTATTTTTTCCGCTGGGCTTAGCTCGGTCGACCCTCAAGGTAGGCTCTTACCCTTTCTTCATACTAGTTATATCTTGGTGATTTAGTCATAGACTAAGTTATCTTCTATTGGATATGCAGTCGAAAGGTCGAAGTTCCTGAGCCAAATGAAGGGGGAGCAGGTAAGCATCGGAGGGGATCCAGCTCTGAGAGGCGCAAATCTAAGAAGAAACCTCGCCTTCCTAAATCACACTCAAAGGATATGAAACGAGTTAAGATTGGCCGGCGATCCTCTATGCTGAAGGAGAAGGAGATGGCAGTGCCGGCGACAGTGGAGACGGCGGTGTCAGTGGCAGTGGCAGTGGCAAAGGATAAATCTCTCCTATTAGAGAGGGAACCAATGATAGAGGAAGGACAGGTGGTCGAAGATGAGCCGACAGTCAAGGGAGAGATCATCGAGGCACTTTGTTAACCAATAATGGTGATACTGGAGGACTCAGATGGGACGACGCCAACTAGGTCGATAGCCCTTCCGCCCGAAGATGAAGAACCATGCCTAGAGGGGGCTTGTAGCCCTAAATCACCATTCGCTCATGCAGGAGTGCCCTCGGCTCTAATCGAGGAGGTGAGGGGAGCGGTCATGGATGCTGAGGTGTAAGAGGAGCCTCCTGTTGAAGGATATCTATCCTCTCGAAGGACCGAGGGGGGTCGAGGAGGAGGCCGAGATATCGATGAGGATGGAGGAAGTGGAGCATAGGCCCATAGGTCAAGAAGGGCTTTTAGAGAAGGAAGAAACCCAAAGTGAGGATTCCCCAACTAAGGTATCAGGAGGAAAAGGCAAGCAAGTTGAAATTTCTCGAGTGAAGCCTTCCACATCAAAGCCCTGGCCGAGGAGACGAGGCAAATCGGGGTTCCTCGGACCGAAACCTTACAAGTCAACCCTCTAGTGCTAAGTTCGCTTAACCTAGATGTTGATGACACAGTGGCTGTGCTGATGCAGTCCATTTTGTATGGGAGGGATGATCCTTTGGCCAAGGAGGACATTATCTTGGCAGCATTCGGGCGTGATGGCCTGAAGTCGACAACCACACGCTTACTAAGATAGCGTCAGCATACACCTTCGGGTAAGTATGAACCTTTAGGCATTCCATTTTTAAAGAGTAGTTCAATCCAATCTTACTACTAGAAGCTTACTTGCAGAGCACTATCATAATGAGGTCAATGTGCCATCGTTTGAAGCTAGTTGCGAGGGCCTACGCTCAAGCTAGGTGGGAGGTTGCCGGTCTTCAAGAAAGAATAGGATCGACTGACAAACTCTCCAAGGCTTTGAGTATAGCTCAGGAAAACATAGAAAAATTAGAGCATGCCCAAACAGTCACTTTAGAACGAGCATCCAAATTTCAGACTGAGGCTAATGAGCTCAGAGGGGCTCGCGATCTAGCTGACAAGGCTCGGTTGAAACTACACAGTGTTGATCCGAGCATGCTTGGAAGATGGAGTCCCTGGAGAAGCTTTTTAATGAGAAATGGGATGACACTCATAGCTGTTTTGCTAACGAGAGAAGCAGCTTAAATAAAAGGCTCGACGAAAGGAGAGCAGATATCAGCAGCAGCAAGATCAGATTGCCAACTTGAACCAAAAGCTTGCCGAGGAGGGGGACAGATCCAGGTGGCACCATGATCAATTTGTCAAACTCACCTTTGATCTCGCTCAGTCTCAGCTAGAGGTGGAAGAGAGGCAGTCGAGGATCAACGACCTCAAGAGAGGATGCACAAATATAGGGATGATAAACTGAAGGCCATCGACAAACTCGAGGAGCTGAACATGAGAATGTCTCGATGGAAAGAGGAGGTATGGTATTCCCCTACTTTTCATGTTTTTCTTCGTCAATATTTATTACTCTGATCGATTTTGTGTTTCCAGGTGTGTAGAATAGGTTCTGAAGTTCAGAAACAATTGAAGGCTTTGAGAGAGGAGTTGGCCTTGAGTCACCAGAGATGCTCTAAGCTAGAGGGGTAGGTGGCCAAAGCTAAGGGACATGCTACTCTGGCTGTAAAGGAATATAAGAATTTGACTCAATTTTTGGATGAGCACAAGACAGCTTGTGCCGATGCGTTTCGGTACGGGAAAGAAGAAACACGGGCAAAAATCTCTCAAAATATCCGGAGTTGGATCTCTCATTCTTAGAAGTTGATTATTATGACGCTTAGACACCAGGGACCAAGCTATCTGAGTATGAAGAGATTCGGATGTTGATCTTGAAGCCATTTTTGGTACCAGCCGAGCCGTGGATCCAGAAGTGGATAGCCGAGGGAAAGAAAGCCATCAGCATATTTTCAAGGAATCCGAAGCTCCCCCTTTGATTGTATTCGAAGTAGGCGAGCCAAGTCAGTCATCCCCAAGCGCTACCAGAGTTGCCTCCGAGGCTAATCCTGATCCTTGAAGACTATCTTTGTAATTTTTTCTTTTTTTCTTGTAATTGAGGGAGACTTGATAAAACTTCATCTAGCCGTATTACTATGAATAAATCTTCATTTTCATACTTTCCTTTGTCTAAGCTTTAGCTAAATAGTCCATTGAGCTCGTCGTGGCTTACTCGAACTTAGCTTATTATAAGGCTGGGCAAACGAACAAATTCTTAGGAAATTTTTGATTACTTTGTTGAAGTTGAAGGAGTTACTCGATCCTATCGAGGCTGACCTGACCTGACCCATTAGGGTAGACCATTGCTCGGCTTTGCTTGAAGTAGGATAATAGCTCGGCTTCGACCGAAGTAAAAGATGGTTCGGCTTTGCCGAAGTAAGATAACAGCTCGGCTCTGGTCGAAGTAAGGGATGGTTCACTTTGCCGAAGTTAGATAATAGCTTAGCTCTGGCCGAAGTAAGAGATGGTTTGACTTTGCCAAAGTATATCTTATCTTCCCTAGGCATTTCATATTTAATGCCATGTCTTTTCGTTGCGAGCTTGCTTTTCATATACGCCAAGCATTCGATTGATATTGGACCATGTCATTTTCCATAGAGGGTTTTCCATACTTATTCATATCTCGAGGATTCGTAAGCAACTCTTTGTATTTAAAGCTTCTGATCCTAGATCGTGAGGAAATCTACTGCTTTTTATTATGCATGGGGATATCTCTAGCATACCTCGGGAAGTACCGAGTTCCGTTAGGGTATTGCCACGTGGTCTTGAATATGGTGCGATTATAGCGTTCTGGGTTCTGAAGTTCCCTTCTCCATTAATGGTTGTTTTCCATTTAGTATCTATAAAAAAGGGGGAGAGTAGAGGGGGCCTGAGCATACCCGAGAAAGTCTTTGAGTAGAAAGAAACTTTCATGGCTTTTTTCCTACTGAAGTTGAGAGATGTGAGATTGGATTTTCCTTTTGAGGCTTGGCCTGGCCCCAATAGTTAGGATGATAAAGAAATTGCTGGAAAGCAAGTCATCCCCAAGGAAAAAGTTATAGAGGTCATATGCGAAGCGCAGAAGGGGATAGAGGTCATATGAAAAGCGCACGCGGCGCTTTCTATTTGGCCTCATGTGACCACTATGGAACCATAGAGGCCACTAGAAATATAGTTGTTGATGGGCCATGGATTCCATAGGCTTTTCGTCAACCATGGTAACCTTTACCATCAAGCCTCTTCTTCCTAAGGCTTTTTATCTTCCATGGTGGTGTTTGGCCATGTCCCTGCATCCTGAGAGATTCCACACTCCGAAAAGCCGAAGGTAAGTTTCTTTAGTTTGCTTCTTTTCTCTACATGATCACCCGGTGATTCGGGGATCACAGCTCGACAGAGTTATCTTTCTGATTTCTTTGAATCATGGACAGAAGCTATGTTGAAGCAGCGTCGTTGGCCGAACTTGTCTGTTTATATATTTTTTGTTATTCTTTCCTTTGTTCTTTTGTGTATTTTCTGTGCTGTAATGCACTTGTAATGCCTTGCAAGAGGCTATAACTTTTTATAATAAAATATTATTAAAATAAAAAGGGCTTTTTCCTTTTGCATGTTTATCTCAAGTTTTCCCGATGTATCATTGTCTTTGTTTTTTTTTTTTTTTTTTTGACATATAATCTCTCGTATACATTGGATCGAAGGATGAGGAGTGAAGACTCGATCTTGTCGAGATATGCGAACAACCATTAGGGCATCCCTTCGCTAAGGAAGATGGTCGTATCCGATACTTACATATCGGGGCATTTTAAAAATTTAGCTCTTCACCAAATGTTTTGATGGTTTGGTTTAGGCCCGCCGATGTGTACTAGATTACGTTGGCTCTCTGAGGGTAGAGCGCATGATTTATCTTAGGCTAGAGTAAGGACTGGGCGACCTTGCTAGCTTTTGATGGGAGTTTGATCATGTCGAATATCTTCGAAAGCTCTTACCTAGTTCATTGGCATGGCTCAGTCATGCCGAGGCTTGAAAAAAAGATTATATTTTACTTAGCGCTGCCAAGGTACGAAGAAATCGCTCGACCCTACCATGGTTTGAAAAAATATCACTCAGTCTGCGAGGCTTAAAGAAAGATTGTATTTCATTTTGTACTACTAAGGTATGAAGGGAACCCCTCGAACCTGCCGAGGGTACTCGGACATATCGAGCCTTTGTTGATATTTAGCTCGGTCCTTGGACCTCGAGGATGGTCGGACATATTGAGTCTTTGTTGATATTTAGCTTGACCCTCGAACCTTCCAAGGGTGCTCGGACATACCGAGTCTTTGTTGATATTTAGCTCGTCCCTCAGACCTGCCGAGGGTGCTTGGATAGACCGAGTCTTTGTTGATATTTAGCTTGGCCCTCGACCTGCCGAGGGTGCTTGGACATACTGAGTCTTTGTTGATATTTAGCTCGCCCTCGGACCTGCCGAGGGCATGCTCGGACATACTGAGTTTTGTTGATATTTAGCTCGGCCTCGAACCTGCCGAGGGTGCTCGGACATACTGAGTCTTTGTTGATGGACCCATGGGTCGATAGCCGGTAAGATCTATCTCTTACCAAAAGGCTTTAGGAAAAATTGATTGGAGCACAAACATCACAATAATAAAAATAAGATCTTGTCATTGCAAGTAGGATGGGTTCAGTAGGAGCATACCCTACTGATGATATGTCCGAAGGTTGTCTGAATTTCATGTTTGGGGAATAGATTTTTCATCTAGATCCTGGAGCTTGTAAGTGCCAGGCTTGATAATCTCTACAACTTGGTAGGGGCCTTCCCAATTTGAAGATAGCTTTCCTTGTTCTAAAGGCTTGAGATAGATGCCTTGCGGAGCACGAGATCTCCAGGATGGAAGGACTTTCCTTTGACTCGGGAGGAATGATAGCGAGCTACTCTTTGTTGATAGGCTACAATTCGGATTTGAGCCTTCTGTCTGACTTCTTCTATCAAATCGAGGTTGGTTCGGAGCTGCTCATCGTTCGATTCCTCCGAATAACTTTTCACCCGTGGCGATGGTACCCTATCTCCACAGGAATAACAGCTTCCGTTCGAAGGCCATCTTGAAAGGAGTCTCTCCTATGGGGACTCTCTGAGTGGTTTGGTAGGCCCACAAGATATGATAAAGCTCCTCCATCCATCTGCCTCGAGCCCTGTTGAGCCATGCCTTAATTCCTTGCAGCAAGGTCCGGTTAGTTACCTCAACTTCACCATTGGCTCAGGGATGCCCGACTGATGTGATCCGATGAGAGATGCCATGATCTTCACAGAACTCTCAGAATTTGGGATTATCAAATTGTCTTCCATTGTCGGTGATAATAGTGTGCAGAAGGTCGAACCAACAAATGATAGATATCCACATGAAGTCTCTAGCCCAAGCCTCAGTATCTGAGCGACTACCTTGGCCTTGACCTACTTGGTGAAATAGTTAATCGCTACGAACAGAAATTTTCTGTCCCGTAGCAAGAGAAAAAGAGCAAGGATGTCCATTCCTGACTTGGCGAAAGGTCAAACGAATAATACATGTGTCAAGTGAGTAGAGGGGAGCCTTTGTATGTTTGAATGTCATTGGCATGAGTCACAGGCTCGGATGAGATCGTCAGCATCCTTCTGCATGGTCGGCCAATAGTACCCCTAGCGTAACACCTTGTGGCATAAGGCTCGGCCACCAAGATGATTGCCACAAATGCCCTCATGGACTTTTCGAAGAGCATAATCGGCCTCCAACGAACGAAAGCATTTAAGTAACGGCATAAAGAAAGACTACTTGTATAGCTGATTATCGAGTAGGATATAGTGAGATGCCTACATTTTCAATCTCCTTGCATCCTTTCTATCAGCTGAGAGCGATCCTTCTATAAGATATTGGGAAATTAGGTCGAACCAGGATGGTTCAGCATCAATCTGTTGGGAATTATCCTAAAGCCAATCATTTGATGATTGTGCTGATATAAATTGTATATAAATTGATATATTAATAAAAGTTATTTGGCAATTTATTCATTACAAGAACATCTTCTTAATACTTCTGAAAGTGATGGAATCCCTTAGGATCTTCCTCACGATAAAGGAGGATTTATCTTAGAAGGTCCTTAAAAGAGTTCGCGACCAAATGATATACTATGACAGGGCCATAGTACTATCAATTATAGGACGTTGTATATCATATTTGTTGATTATCCTCTTAACCAAGAGTGTAGAGACACTGTATGACATATAGGTGAAAGTGTAGGAGTACATTTTACCAACGTACTCATTTCGGATACTCTGCTGTCAAGAGTTAATCCGAGAAGATATAGGTATAAGTATCCTTCAGACCTGAAGATCACAACCAGTGGCTTACAAGCAACTCATTGTACTTAGGTGCTGGACCACCTGGATTTCTAATCAGCTACGAAAGGTTACTGGGTGCAGTCAAGTACTTGTGGTAGTCAGTTGTAGATCAAGATGGAATTTGACCTATTCCATTAAAAGGAGAAATGCTTGTGTTTCAATTTAGCAAGACCTTGGCCAAGGCACTTCATGTGAAAGTCACATGATCACTAAAGTTGAAATCACTTTATGGATTTGCTATTTAGAGTTGACAGCTCTTAAGCCATCCTTAGCATTTGTGGTCAAGAGGATGAATTATATGGTAACTGTTTCTTAGGGTTCTTGGAGTTTGCTCGGCAACTCTTTGACCTATCCGGACGTCGGGTTCCATTGCTAGATGGGCACATCGATTAGTATAGAAAGTTATTTCTATGCTACCGGCTTAGGTTCGAACCTAGAGAGTCATACGCATAGAAGTTTTCTAGGATGATCTATTTGCTGATCAACGATTGAGAATCGTATATGATTTAATTAATCAATTTGATTGATTGAATTATCTCAATTGGGTTAAATACAATTGAATAAGATTCAATTTGGTTTAGTCTATTAGAAGGACAAGTCAATTTCAAATATTGATTTGAAATTAGACTTGATTTGAATTTAAATAGATTCAGGACTAGCCAAATTTGATTTGGGCTTGGACATGATCTATGTGGGTTAAGTCAAATAAATTCAGATTAGATTAAACCATCACTTGAACCCAAACCTCTCGCATAAGGATCTCATATGATGAGATGGCTAAAATCTCATCTCATGAGAGATTAAATTCTCATGTAGAATTTAATGCCTAACATTAATTTTCACCGAACGTCGAATTTAGCCACGACTCTTTGGTTTTCGCCGAGCGTCGGAATTAAACCAAGCGCCGCGCCTTCGGCGTCTCTTCGCTTTTGCCAAACGATGGATTCTTAAATGTCAGAATTAAATGTCAAGGCTAAATCTAGACTATAAATAGAGGGCATTCCCTTACCAGAGAACACAGAACAAAAAATAGAACAACAATACACGATATCGTGGATTATAATTCTAAAAAGGTTAGAATAAAAATCCTGATGATTCTGGTGTTAGCGGAAGCCTGGTGGATCTTGGAGGAAGATTCAAGTAAGAGATTTAAGATCAGCAAAGCTATTTTTTTCGAGCTAGCACTCCCGGAAATCTGATCATTCGGGGCTTCGCGTGGATGGTACTAGAGGCCGGACGATTGAACGGCTGCAGAGCAATAAGGATTTACCTACTGTTCTTAAGGTAAGTGATTTGATCCTAGATCTTAAGGCAAGCTTCAAGATAATAGTGTGACTAGTCATCTTGAAGATCAAGATATGATCTTGATGTTTTTATATGCATATTTTAGATCAAACGACCCTGAATATATAGGCAAAGATATGATCTTGATACATATTAGATAGATTAATATGTAATCTTTTAATTTCCGCAATGATAATAGTTATCAATTTTTAAAAATATGCATACCTCGGAGACTATTTCTCCCTACAAATGATATCAGAGCCATGGTTTCGTTAATGATCTAATTTATTGCATGTAAATTAATATTCTCATTAATTATATAATTATGGCTAAAACTTATTACAAGGCCATATGGTCACAGGTAGATTGAAAATCCGAATTATCCATTCAATGAGGTATTCTGTGACATATTGCCGTGCGATTGTTTTATCATTGATGCTTTGTTTA
The DNA here is from genome assembly GCA_900491605.1 of Calamus simplicifolius. Taxonomy (NCBI): domain Eukaryota; kingdom Viridiplantae; phylum Streptophyta; class Magnoliopsida; order Arecales; family Arecaceae; genus Calamus; species Calamus simplicifolius. Next base: position 208,434 of record UESW01002041.1, on the reverse strand, counting down.
AAGAAAAATTATGCTTTAGCATCAAAACATAGATTACACACACTCTCAAAAGATATTTTATATTTGATACATATTGATGTTGTATAAAACCATAATATTTGCATGTTTAGTATAAAAACATAGATATGATATATGATGGCATGATATCTATGTTATGAAACATATAAATATTTATGAGAGTCTAATTTGAATGTCAAATGTTAGTTCATAATTTTTTTTTTAGATATGATCTAAATATAGGAATTTGAGTAGTAACATTATGCTTGATTGAAATATATGACATGTTAACATGAAATATATTTAATCATTTGGGTTAGCTAAATCGGGTCCATAAAGGGTTAGACTCTAAGGTTTAAATCAACTGGACTAAAAGAGTATTTGTTCAAATCTAATTAGATTAGGTTAAGAATGCTCTAAATCAAACAATAGTTGTAGTTGATCAAGTCCTTCTCTTTGATTAAACCAAATGGAAGTAGATTAGGCTCCGTGGTTGAGCATGAATCTATTAGATGGTCAAATCAGAATTGGTTAACCATATGATGTCAAGGTGGGATGGCATGTTGCTCTAGGATCAACGATCGAATGGTTTTTAATTGGGAGCTACTCGTATTGATGCATCTTTAACGAGTTAATGGCATATCCCTCCCATCGATCTCTCTCACCTGGTCATTGTGGTGAACCATTTATGATTCAGATTATTTACCTGATTCGGATTGACCCATGCCTGTAAGGATATCAGTATGACTGATTTAGGTGCCACTTAACCTGACTTAATCTTGTTTCATTCTACCGATTTCATAGATTCAGTGGAAGAACTTGATTAGTCAATTTATCTTCATATTATTAAAATTCTCTAAAATTATTAGGTCCTTAAAATGAAATAGTTATATGATAACTAGATCATAGCCTCCATTAAGGTGGGTGATAATGAGTCCGATGTCTTGATAATCATTGGAGGCACTCCATGCCTGGTGCTTGTCAACCATCGGAATTATCATTCATTATATGATAAGTCAGCGTAACTATTAAATAAACAGTCAGATGAGCCGAGCTTCACTCGGGCTTGGTTGTCTATTGATAGGTTACACTGATTATATCATTTAATGGTTGGACCTAACCAGAACTTTCAGTGGAGGCACTTCATGCCTGCTGAAGAGGTACATGGGGCAAAACTGAACACTAAAAATTGTTTGGGGAAACAATTGGTTTTGAACCTACTCTTAGATGCATATGGGTTAGCCAAGCTTCACTTGGGCCTGTATGTAGTTTATGTAGATCTTAGTGCCCGCTAAAGAATTAAGAATAATTCTTTGAATTGGGGTGTAGAGGCTGCAATTTGAATAAAATAGTGAAGAATCTTTAGACTAAAGTCCAAGTCTTTAGACTGAATCAATTTATATACTAATAAACTTTAGTTTTTCCTTATGCAGAACATGGATACTAATTTATCATTAAGGTCCCTATTGGATAGTGACAAATTGAATGGTTCCCATTTCAATAGCTGGTTCAGAAAACTTAAGATCGTCCTTGAGCATGAGAGGATTCTATATATTCTGAATAATCCTGCACCAAAGATACCTGATGCAAACACCCAAAGTTCTAAGAGAGACACTTATCAGAAGTGGCTCAATGATAGAACTAGCGTGTTGTATCATGTTAGCAGCAATGAACGATGAATTCGGTCGCCGGTTCGAGAATGCTCAGCCAGAAGAAATCATTCAAGCGTTGAATGAATCTTTCGGCACACCCGATGATGTTGAAAGGCACAAGACTAGTTGTGCTATTTTCAATGCTCGAATGAGAAATGGATCTCCTATCACTGATCATGTATTGTACATGATCGAGAAGATAGAACTCCTAAGCAAGCTCGGCTTTCCCTTACATGAGCAATTGGGAAAAGATGCGATCCTGAATTCCTTGCCTCCATCCTTCCAACCTTTCCTTACTCATTTTCGAATGACAAAGCCTGCAGTCAACTACCACGGTTTGTTGGGATTGTTACAGAACTTTGAGAAGGATAACCAGCTCTCTAAGGGTTTGGTTAATGTGGTTGAAGGATCTAAGGTAGGGCGTAAACCCTTTGGAAAAAGGAAGAAGAAAAGGAATAATAAAAAGGTGCAACATGCTAGGACATCTATAAGGGGTCAGATGCAGAAGAAGAAAGTTGATAAAAGTCAAGCTGAATGTTTTCACTGCAAGATGCAAGGGCACTGAAAGAGGAACTGTCCTCTTTACATTGCCACACTTGATCCAAACAGGCCAAAGAAGAAAAAGGAGCAAGATGTTGCTCAACAAGGTATTTATATGATAACACCTTATAATTTTTCTATATATGATAATCAGACCTGGGTATTGGATACCGGGAGTCCTTTTAACATTTGCAATTTATTGCAGGGACTACAGGTCACCAGAAGATTTGAGGATAATGAAAGATTCCTAAATATCGGCGATGGAAGATTAGTTCCAGTACTGGCATTAGGAGTTCTTGAAATAGTTTTCAATAGAAATGTCATTATACTAAATGATTGTCATTTTTGCCCAACGTTCTTATTGAACGTAATTTCTGTAGGCCTTCTGGCCAAAAATAATTATGAAATTTTAATAAAGGATGTTACTTTGAATATCATTATGAATGGAGTCACTGTAATGACTGGGCATTTATCTAATGGCATTTATATATTATCACAGCCTGTGAACATAGTGTACCAATCAAGTAAGCGCCCTAGAACAATTGATGTCACAGATATTTATCTTTGGCACCATCGGCTGGGTCATATCAACAAGAACAGATTAAACAGGTTAACTCAGGAGAGCATCCTTCGAGTTGATGATTGTGAATCATTAACTACCTGTGAATCATGTCTTCTTGGTAAAATGACCAAGTCATCTTTTACTGAAAAAGGTGAAAGAGCCAAAGAGCTATTGGGTCTAGTACATACTGATGTATATGGACCAATGAGCACTTGTGCCAAAGGTGGATACTACTACTTCATTACTTTTATAGACGACCTTTCTAGGTTCGGTTATGTCTATCTTATGCGACATAAATCTGAATCGTTTGAAATGTTCAAACTATATCATAAAGAAGTAGAAAAATAAACAGAAAAATGTATTAAGACCCTTCGATCAGATCGAGGAGGCGAATACCTTTCCAATGAATTTGTGACATATTTAAAAGAGAATGGGATTCTCTCCCAATGGACTCCTTCTAGAACACCGCAACATAACGGTGTGTCAGAAAGAAGGAATCAAACTCTGTTAGACATGGTTCGGTCTATGATGGGTTTTGCAAGCTTGCCAATATCATTTTGGGGATACGCATTAGAATCAGCTTGTCATATTCTTAATAAGGTTCCAAGTAAGTCTGTTTCTAAAACTCCACATGAGATATGTATGGACATAAACCGGTTATTACCTATCTGAGAGTCTGGGGGTGTCCGGCTTATGTGAAACGTGCAAAATCAGACAAACTTGAACCCAAATCTGACAAATATTTTTTCATCGGCTATCCGAAAGAAACAAAAGGATATTACTTCTACAATACTGAAGAATAAAAGTTGTTCATTAGTAATAGAGCAGTTTTTCTTGAAAATGAGTTCCTTAGTGAAGGAACAAATAGCTCTAATGTTGAACTTGAGGAAGTTCATCAAGTAGAAGAAACAACACAAACCAGTGAACCCTTAGAATCTGAGTTGATTAGATCAAACTCAAAACCCATTTTAGATGCACCATTAAGGCAATCTGATAGAGTACCACATCAACCGGACAGATACTTAGGTTTTTGGTCCAGAATGATGATCCTATTGAACTCGATGAGAACAACGGATCCAATCACCTATATGGATGCTATGCAAAGGACTGACTCTAATAAATGGCTTGAGGCCATGAAATCCGAACTTGACTCCATGAAGGACAATAATGTATGGATATTAGTTGACCCACCCGAAGGGATAAAACCCATAGAATGTAAATGGGTTTTCAAGAGGAAAAAAGGCACAGACGGAAAGGTAGAGACCTATAAAGCACGTCTGGTTGCCAAGGGGTATCGTCAACGTTATGGTATTGATTATGACGAAACGTTTTCTCCTGTGGCAATGCTGAAATCCATTCGGATTATGCTAGCTATAGCAGCACACTTCGATTATGAAATTTGGTAGATGGATATTAAAACTGCTTTTCTAAATGGTGATTTAGAAGAACATGTGTATATGATACAGCCTAAAGGTTTTATATCTGAAGATGAGTCTAAAGTGTGCAGGCTACAGAAGTCTATTTATGGACTTAAGCAAGCATCTAGGAGTTGGAACATACGATTTGATAAAGTGATCAAATCTTATGGCTTTATTAAAAATAAAGAAGAACCTTGCATTTATAAATGGGCTAACGATTCTGTTATTGTATTTCTTGTATTATATGTGGATGATATTCTCTTAATCGAGAATGATATCCCTGCATTACAAGGAATAAATACATGGTTATCATCATAATTCTCCATGAAAGATCTGGGAGAAGCATCATACATCCTAGGGATGAAGATCTATAGAGATAGATCTAAGAGGATGCTAGGTTTATCCCAATCTACGTACATTGACACAGTGCTAAAGAGGTTTAGCATGAGAATTCCAAGAAAGGCTATCTTCCGATAGGCCATGGAATTCATCTTTCTAAGAAGGATTGTCCGACAACTCCTAATGAAAGAGAACGTATGAGTCGAATTCCATATGCTTCGGCAGTAGGATCGATTATGTACACCATGACATGTACAAGACCAGATGTGGCATACTCACTAGGAGTAGTGAGTAGATACCAATCTAATCCAGAAGAAAAACACTGGCAAGTTGTTAAGACAATCCTTAAGTATTTGAGAAATACTAAGGACCAGTGGTTAGTCTATGGAGAGTCTGATTTGAAACTTGTTAGATATACTGATTCCAATTTTCAATCAGATCATGATGATAGCAAAAGTGTATCGGGTTTCGTGTTTATCCTAAATGGTGGAGCTGTTTGCTGGAAAAGTTCTAAGCAACATACAGTGGCAGATTCGGTGTGCGAGGCAGAGTACATCGCTGCATCAGATGCTGCGAAAGAAGCTGTGTGGCTACGAAAGTTCATCTCCGAGCTTGGAGTGACACCTTCCATAGATGAACCAGTCCTGTTATACAGTGACAGCACTGGTGCCATAGCTCAAGCAAAGGAACCACGAGCACATCAGCGCACTAAGCACATACTGTGCCGGTTTCATCTTATTCGAGAGATAGTAGACCGAGGTGACATAAATCTTCAGAAGATTGATGGAAAGGAAAACCTAGGTGACCCATTTACTAAAGCACTCAGCATCAAGGAGTTTGACAACTATAAGTTGAAGATGGGTATTAGATACTGTAATGAGTGGCTTTAGGCTAAGTGGGAGTTTGTTGGGAATTGTATCCTAAAGCCAATCATTTGATGATTGTGCTGATGTAAATTGTATATAAATTGATATATTAATAAAAGTTATTTGGCAATTTATTCATTACAAGAACATCTTCTTAATACTCCTGAAAGTGATGAAGCCCTTAGGATCTTCCTCACGATAAAGGAGGATTTATCTTAGAATGTCCTTAAAAGAGTTTGCGACCAAATGATATACTATGACAGGGCCATAGTACTATCAATTATAGGACGTTGTATATCATATTTGTTGGTTATCCTCTTAACCAAGGAGTGTAGAGACACTGGTATGACATACAGGTGAAAGTGTAGGAGTACATTTCACCGAACGTGACTCATTTTTGGATACTCTGCTGTCAAGAGTTAATCCGAGAAGTTATAGGTATAAGTATCCTTCAGACCTGAAGATCACAACCAGTGGCTTACAAGCAACTCATTGTACTTAGGTGCCGGACCACCTGGATTTCTAATCCAACTACGAAAGGTTACTGGGTGCAGTCAAGTACTTGTGGTAGTCAGTTGTGGATCAAGATGGAATTTGACCTATCCCATTAAAAGGAGAAATGCTTGTGTTTCAATTTAGCAAGACCTTGGCCAAGGCACTTCATGTGAAAGTCACATGATCACTAAAGTTGAAATCACTTTATGGATTTGCTATTTAGAGTTGACAGGCTCTTAAGCCATCCTTAGCATTTGTGGTCAAGAGGATGAATTATACGGTAATGTTTCTTAGGTTCTTGGAGTTTGCTCGGCAACTCTTCGACCTATTCGGACGTCGGGTTCCATTGCTAGATGGGCACATCGATTAGTATAGAAAGTTTTCTATGCTACCGGCTTAGGTTCGAACCTAGAGAGTCACACGCATAGAAGTTTCCTAGGATGATCTATTTGCTGATCAATGATTGAGAATCGTATATGATTTAATTAATCAATTTGATTGATTGAATTATCTCAATTGGGTTAAGTACAATTGAATAAGATTCAATTTGGTTTAAGTCTATTAGAAGGACAAGTCAATTTCAAATATTGATTTGAAATTAGACTTGATTTGAATTTAAATAGATTCAGGACTAGCCAAATTTGATTTGGGCTTGGACCATGATTTATGTGGGTTAAGTCAAATAAATTCAGATTAGATTAAACCATCACCTGAACCCAAACATCTCGCATAAGGATCTCATATGATGAGATGGCTAAAATCTCATCTCATGAGAGATTAAATTCTCATGTAGAATTTAATGCCTAACATTAATTTTCACCGAACGTCGAATTTAGCCACGACTCTTTGGTTTTCGCCGAGCGTCGAAATTAAACCAAGCGCCGCGCCTTCGGCGTCTCTTCGCTTTTGCCAAACAACGGATTCTTAAATGTCAGAATTAAATATCAAGGCTAAATCTAGACTATAAATAGAGGGCATTCCCTCACCAGAGAACACGTAACAAAAATAGAACAACAATACACGATATGTCGTGGATTGTAATTCTAAAAAGGTTAGAATAAAAATCCTGGTGGATTGTAATTCTAAAAAGGTTAGAATAAAAATCCTGGTGATTCTGGTGTTAGTGGAAACCTTGTGGATCTTGGAGGAAGATTCAAGTAAGAGGATTCAAGATTAGCAAAGCTATTTTTCCACGAGCTAGCACTCCCGGAAATCTGATCATTCGGGGCTTCGCGTGGATGGTACTAGAGGCCGGACGATTGAATGGCTGCAGAGCAATAAGGATTTACCTACTGTTCTTAAGGTAAGTGATTTGATCCCTAGATCTTAAGGCAGGCTTCAAGATAATAGTGTGACTAGTCATCTTGAAGATCAAGATATGATCTTGATATTTTTATATGCATATTTTAGATCAAACGACCCTGAATATATAGGCAAAGATATGATCTTGATGCATATTAGATAGATTAATATATAATCTTTTAATTTCCGCAATGATAATAGTTATCAATTTTTAAAAATATGCATGCCTCGGAGACTATTTCTCCCTACACAATCTGCATCACCCTATCAGCATCGGTAATACTGGGCTTTATTAGGACCTCCAGATGAAATTTTTGCTCGAGATCCAGCGAATCGGTGGTCGCCAGGCAAGATAAAAGGTTGGCGCGCATATTCTCCCCTTAGAACCTGAATGACTTCAAATTCAGAAAAAGTGTGAGGATAGATCGTGCACCTTTTGGAGATATTGAATCATGTTTGGCTTTCGAGCCTTAAACTCTTCCTACACATGGCCAGCCACCAATTGAGAGTCAGTATAGGCATTTAGCTTCTTGATTCTAAGATCACGGGCAATGCAAAGTTCAGCGAGCAGAGCCTCATACTCCGCTTCATTATTAGAGGTTGGGAATGATAAGCGAATGCCATACTCGAAGGTTGCGCCCTTCGGACTGGTAAGAACCAAGCCGGCATCAGAACCATTTGTGTTAGACGATCCATCTGTGTGAAGCAGCCATAGAGCATCTGACCTTGATCGCTCGAAGGTATCCGAGGTGAAATCATCATTCAGAATGGTGACTCAAGAAGAAATTTTGCTAGAATTTGTACTTTAATTGCTGGGCGGGACTGATATCGGAGGTCATGCTCACTTAGCTTGACGGCCCATTTGGTCATTCTCCTGAACATCTCAGATGATGAAGAATTGGCTTGATAGGTTGGTCAGTCAGGATTGTCACAGCATGTGCTTGAAAGTAAGGCCGCATCTTTCGAACATATGTTATAAGAGACAACACCACCTTTTCAATTCGGGTATACCTTGTCTCAGCATCCCAAAGTTTTTTGCTGACATAATTGTTGGCCCAGATGGCAACCCAAGAGGGGGGAAATTGGGTTCTAAAAATTTTAACATTTTAAAAACTATTGACTTTGAAATAATTAAGTGCAGAATATATTTCAATCACAAATGAAGAGATAGAGATAGAGACAATTAAGGCACGGCAAACACAATGATTTTATAGTGGTTCGGTGTATCCAACACCTACGTCCACTCCCAAGTTTCACTTGGGTCCACACTATAATCTTAGATTACAGCGAGTTGTTTTACAAGCTCACAACTCAAAACTTGTTGTTTTCGGGATCACAACGAACCCAGCTGGTTTTTCTCGGGCTCACCAGCACAAAACCCAACACAAGCTAATCTAGCTTGCCCCGAGGTATACTACCTCCACTAATTCAATCCCCCTGATTGAACTAGCAAAACAAGAAAGAATAATGTTTATATTACAAACAGCTCCTCAATGAGCAAATATTCAAAGTAAATAAACAAGTTTAGAAAAGCCTGATTTGAAGTATATTGGATTTGAGCTTTTCTTCTTTTCTTCTTTTCCTCTTCTCTTTGGAGATGTTGAATCAGCCCTCAGCTTTGATTCTTCACAGATGTTGCAGATGAGAAGTTGAAAATCGAGCTTTTTCTTCTTTTGGAAAATCCTCCGATTTTTTCAAGTTGAATGCCTTGGATTTCTCTTTGAGCTTTTTGGAGTGGAAGGATTTGAACTTGGATACTTTTCTCTTTGATTTCAGGCTCAAGACTTCTTGGATTTTTATTTGTATTCACTCTTTTTCCTTATTTCAAAATGAGCTTTTTCTCCCTTTTTATAGATTTCCTTTAATCCATTTTTGATGAGAAAACTAGCCGTTGGAATGTACCTGGAAAGTTTTTCCAAACAAAATATATCCGTTAGAAGTTAGGTAAAAAGAAAATATTACCGTTGAGCTGATCTGGCATTTTAAAAATCCGTTTCTGATAGGTTGGAGTCGGCTCCAACTTTTCAGGTGTCGGCTCCAAGTCGTGTATCCAAAAATAGAAAATTCTGAGTTCGTCGAGGAGTCGGCTCCAAAAAGTTAAGTGTCGGCTCGCATGGTCAGGTGTCGGCTCCAAAAGACTGTAAGTGTCGGCTCCAAGGTAGTCAAAAATCATTTCTGTCCCTGTTGGAGTCGGCTCCAGACACTGTAAGTGTCGACTCGAAACTCTGGGTGTCGGCTCCGGGCCGTATCAAAAAATCAGAAAAATTTGATTGGCCATGGGGTCGGCTCCAGGCTTTCTAGGTGTCGACTCCAGGTTCTGAATTTGAAACTTGCCTTTGGCACTTGATTCAAAACACATTTCTAAATGCCTTTTGATTAAACAAATTTTTAAGCCCTGAAACACTTGTTAAATTCATTAGTAACACAATAAATATACTCAATTCCTTTATTAATCATCAAAATCAATAATTGGGTCAACAATCTCCCCCTTTTTGATGATTATAAAAACATTGAGTATATGCATAGAATTCTTAAATCAAAATTTTCAAAGATCCTCATAGGTAAGCTCCCCCTGAATAAGGTAGCTCCCCCTATGAAGTTCAATTTAACATTGTTCTTCATTTTTTGATACTTGGAATTTAGTTATATCAATTTTCACTTAAGCTTATTTAAATTAATGCATATCCAAAATAACTTAATATCAATTTTCACTTAAGCTTATTCAATCCAAAATAACTTCAATCAAATTCAATTTAACTAATAATCAATGCATATACATAACTTTCTCCCCCTTTTTTGTAATCAACAAAAAGATAAGAGAAGTTAAGTAAATGTTAAAATTGATAGATCAAAAGATAATTTCATTGCATTAAAAGTCAAGTGTTACAAAATGAAAACTTTCAACTATCAACTATACATCAAACAATTTTACATTAAGATTTCAAAATAAAACAACAAACTCAAACATCAAATTTCAAAATGAAACAACAAACAACTTTTACATCATTACATGAAAATCAAGATTGGTTCTAATAATCCTTTGCAAATGATCTAAAATCTTTCCATTCCATCACTTTGAGTTGCTAAATTCTTTCAATCTTCTATCAACAAAAGAGCAAGCAGTCATGATTTTATCTTGAAGCTCGGCATTGCATTTTGAGTAAGTTTCAGAATCTCCACAGATATCCTTAAGTTCTTCAAATATGTTCTTTAGATCATTTTAAGGATTCTGCAGATGAACCAAGAGTGGACTCATTTTACTGATGCGATCATCCAATGAGTAAAGAGTCTCTCTTAAGTTCATAAATTATCAAACTCAGTCTTCAATTCATCTTTCTGAGCAGCAAGTAAACCTTTAAGTTGCTCCAATTGAAATCTAAAAATCTGACTGATGAAGTAGATGGCTGATCAGAAACATGAGCAGAGGCAGGAGCAGGGACAGGAATAGGAAGGACTGCTAGGCTGTGAAGAGGGAATCTCACAGAGGACCAGCCTCAAAAGGTGCAGAAGGTCTAAGCTCAGGGCTCTCTCATCCAAATTACCTTTCCTTTCCCATGCCCATTGACCTTTACAAATCCCATCCGATGCAAGGTGCCAAACTGTAGTAATCGGTATGCCTAAGGTTCTTTGGTTCATTATCCAAAATTACAACTCCTTGGCTCCTGAAAACCATAGTTAGAACATGCCATAGGGTAGGGACGATCTCCTTTTTCCAGCCTCGGCCATATAAAAATCATCATTGCAGCTAGGTTTATAGGTTGACCAGTCAATACTATCCATCACAACATGTCTCGCTCCGAGACATACTCAAATCGACCGGTCTTGGAAATAAATTCTACTGCAAATATTATGAAGCAATCTCAATTCCAAGGGCAATTGATTAGCCCTAACCTCTTCAAATTCAACTCTCTCCCTAACATCCTTGACAAGGCTCTGACCTCTCACTGTGGTCGGCTAATCCAGTGATGGGAATGCTCAAAAGGTTTCCTAATTTTTGAAATGTGAGATGACTCTTTTCCTCTACAGAACTACGATTCCACCATCTCCTCTAGATAATTGAAGTAAAATCTTTACAAGGGCAGGATAGGTGGGAACATCTAATGAGCAATTTATCCCAGCCCATTCTTTAATTTGTTTCCCAATAGAAAACCCTCGGATTCAAAAAATTCAAAATCACTTTCCTACCCATGTATCACTCTCCCAGCTAAGTGTCTACCTGAGGGGAAGAAGGATTAGGATTGTCCGATTGGATTGAAGAGCTCGGAGATGGCTCGCGGACGGGTCGCCGTCGTTTCCTCTCATGGGCACTCCAAGCTCCTCTTAGGTGCCATTGATCTTGGGAAGGTTTGAGTGGAATTTGAGTTGGGAGGTTTTGAGAGAGTTTGGGAAGAGTTTGGAGGGATTGAAAAAGAACGAATGACGAGTGTCGACTCTGCCCTAATAAATCAATTTGGGACCCCAGGTGTCGACTCCCGCAAAGTCGGGTGTCGACTCCAAGCTAACACAGTCAGCGCTCGAACTGAGTCGGCTCCACTTAACGGGTGTCTCCAAGGTCAGGGACCGAGAGCGACACAGACAAGGTGTCGACTCCACTGACAGTTTCAGAGAAAAATAATGAGATTCAAACATCTGAAACTTGTCAAAATTTCAATAAAATTTTGAAAAAATTTTGGAATATGAGGAACAAATTGCTCAGATGACTAGATAATTTGTCCTTAAAATTATGAAAGAAATTTAAGAAATTAATAGAAATCTAGATAGTCATTCCTTAGAGTTTCAAAATCATTCCAAAGGATCACAAATCCCTAATTCTCCTCTAAGATAACAAAATCTCTCTTCACTCAAGGGTTTTGTAAATATATCAGCTAATTGTTCTTCAGTATTAACATAATCAAGACAAATTTCATTATTAGCTACATGTTCTCTTATAAAATGATATCTAATTTCTAATGTGTTTTGTTCTTGAATTGAATTGGATTTTTAGTTAAATTGATTGCACTTGTATTATCACATCTAATAGGGTTTTATCAAGTGTGATACCATAATCTTCAAGTTGTCGCTTAATCCATAGGATTTGAGCACAGCAACTTCCAGCTGCAACATATTCAGCTTCAGCAGTTGATAATGCAACTGAATTTTGCTTTTTGCTAAACCATGAGATTAAGTTACTTCCTAAAAATTGGCATGCACCACTTGTGCTTTTTCTATCTAATTTACATCCAGCATAATCAGAATCAGAATATGCAATCAGTTTAATGTTGAGTCTCTAGAATACCATAAACCTACATTTTTAGTTCCACTTAGATATCTTAAGATTCTTTTAACAGCAATTAAGTGTGATTCTTTAGGTTCAGATTGAAATCTAGCACATAAACAAACAGCAAACATGATATCTGGTCTACTTGCTGTTAAGTAAAGAAGGGATCCGATCATACCTCGATAATATTTTTGATCAACTTTCTTACCTTCTTCATCTTTGTCCAGCTTGCATGAAGGACTCATTGGTGTTCCAAGGGGTTTCATTGATTCCATACCAAACTTCTTTGAGTAGTTCTCTTGTGTACTTGGTTTGGTTGATGAAAATTCCCTCTTTGCTTTGTTTGATTTGGAGTCCAAGGAAGAAGTTGAGTTCTCCCATCATGCTCATCTCGAATTCTCCCTGCATTAACTTAGCAAATTCTTGACAAAGAGATTGTTAGTAGCACCAATAATATCATCTACATATATTTGTACTACTAATAAATCTTTACTTTTCTTTTCAAAAATAAGTTTTATCAACATTTCCTCTTGTAAAATCATTTTCAATTAGAAATTTACTTAACTATCATACCAAGCTCTAGGTGCTTGTTTCAAACCATATAAAGCTTTGTGCAATTTAAAAACGTGATTTGAAAATTCATGATCTTCAAAACCTGGTGGTTGTTCTACATAAACTTCTTCATTTATAAATCCATTTAAAAATGCACTTTTAACATCCATTTGAAATAAATTAATGCATATGACATGCAAATGCAAGTAATAATCTAATGGCTTCTAATCTAGCTACAGGTGCAAAGGTTTCATCAAAATCAATACCTTCTTCTTGATTATATCCTTTTGCAACTAATCTAGCTTTGTTTCTAATTACTATGCCATTTTCATCTAATTTATTTCTAAACCCATTTTGATCCTATAACTGAATGATTTTAGGTCTTTCAACTAAGGTCCAACATTATTTCTAGTAAATTGATTTAATTCTTCTTGCATAGCTAACATCCAATTATTATCTTTTTCAGCTTCTTCAATAGTTTTAGGTTCAATTTGAGATACAAATGCAAGATGATTACTAATATTTCTCATGATGATCTAGTTCTTATTCCTTGAGATGGATCACCTATAATCAATTCCTTAGGATGACTAGGCATATCTCCAATCTCTAGGAAGATCTACATCATTATGATCAATAACATCATCACTTAGTGAATCATTATCTTTAGCTTCTTGTTCATGATCTGAAGATACATCAATATTAATTTTTCAAGATCTTTTCAATTATGTTTGTATCTTCCTCATCATCAATCTTTTCAGAACTAGATGCTAAAGATTCATCAAAAACTACATGAATGGATTCTTCAACAACTAAGTTTCTCTTGTTAAAGACTCTATATGCTTTACTAGTTGTTGAATATCCTAAGAAAATTCCTTCATCAGATTTAGCATCAAATTTTCCTAATTGTTTTTACCATTATTATGAATGAAACATTTACAACCAAATGCATGAAAGTATTTTATGTTTGGTTTTCTATTCATTCCATAATTCATAAGGTGTTTTCTTTAATATTGGTCTTATTAAAGCTCTATTTAAGATGTAACATGCTGTGTTAATAGCTTCCGCCCAAAAGTACTTTGGTAAGTTGCTTTCACATAGCATGGTACGGGCCATGTCTTCTAAAGTTCTATTTTTTTTCAACTACCATTTTGTTGTGGAGTCCTAGGGCTGAAAAATTATGATTAATTCCATTTTCAGTGCAAAATTTTCAAATAAGTGATTTTCAAATTCTGTTCCATGATCACTTCTTAGAGATACTATGGTAGTGTTTTTCTCATTTGTGACTTTCTTGAAAGAATTTCAGGAATATCGAGAAAGTCTCATCTTTGTGAGCTAAAAACATTACCCAAGTATATCTAGAATAATCATCTACAATCACTAGACCATATTTCTTTCCTCCTAGACTTGTGGTTCTAGTTGGTCCAAAAGGTCCATGTGAAGTAGCTCTAGTGGCCTAGAAGTTGAAACAATATTTTTAGATTTAAAGAACTTCTAGTTTGTTTTCCAAATTGACATGCATCACATATTTTATTTTCAAAATCTAATTTAGGTAAACCTTTAACTAAATCCATTTTAATTAATTTTGAAATAAGGTGTGTGCTTGCATGACCTAATCTACGATGCCACAACCAACTAATCTCATTATTAGCATTATCAGCAACTTAAGCAATGATTACTCTAGACAATTGTCTAAATCAACAAGTATACATTGCCATTCTATTTCCAGTAAAAACAATGCTATCATCAATAGAATTAGTTACAGTGCATATAGATTTAAATGAAACATTAAAACCTTTATCACATAATTGACTTATACTAATTAGATTATGCTTTAAACCATTAACATAAAGTACATTTTCAATAATGTGATGGAGTTATGCGAACTTTACCAAGGCCCATGATTTGACCTTTACCGTTGTCGCCAAATGTAACAACTCCTCTTTTGCTTCAAGGGTGATGAATTCATCTTTGTCACCCGTCATATGTCTTGAGCAGCCACTATCAAGATACCACTTTTTCTTTGATCTTTTGGCTACAAGACATTCCTGCAAAAATCATCAAACTTATATTTAGGTACCCAAGCTTTCTTGGGTCCTTCATGGTTAGTAGCAAAAAATTGTTCCTTTCGGAACCCATATTTTCTTTCCTTTAATATTTAATTTTGTTGTTTTTTTACATTCAAGGATTTGTGACCTTTTTGTTACATTAAACATGTAAAATTTTATTTTGTTCTTTTAAAAAATTTTTATTTTGTTTTCTTAGTGTATATCCTAATCCAGCTTTATCAAAAACAGCTTTTGACTATCTAATGTTAAGTTTTTTGAACTTATGTGAATTTATCAACAATATTTTATATTTCAACTTCTTTCTTTAGTCTATCATTTTCATTGGAAATTGATTCTTTCTTTTTCAAATTTTATTTTCAGATTTAGGAAAGATTTTCCTTTTCTTTATCATTTTTCAAAAACTTTATTTCTTTTTCAAAATTTAAAATCATCATAGTTCATTAAAAGCTTCAAACATTTCATCAAATGTAAATCATCAGGGTTTTCGAACTTACCTCATTGTCGTCGTGCCATGAAACAAATATTTGCAACTTCTTTTTGTTCTTCTTCGGAAGAAGATTCATTGCTGTCACTCCATGTTGCAACATATGCTTTCTTCTTTTTCTTGTAGGCTTTTTTAATTGAGGACAATCATATCTAAAGTGCCCCGGTTTCTTACACTCATAACAAATCAAGGGGTCTTTCTCTTTGTCCTTTGTCCTTTCTTTTCTTTTCTTTTTCTCCTTCCATTTTTCCAAATTTCTTTTTGGAAGGGTTTCTTCTTCTCATAATCTTTTAAACTTTCTTGCAAGAGAGCAGTCTTTCATCATCTTCATCATTATCACTGCTGCTCTCTTCACTTTCTGCAGCCTTGAGGGCAATCTTTTTCTTTTTGTTTCCTCTAATGCTGCTTCATTGTCAACTCATGGGTCATTAGAGATCCTAGAAGCTCCTCTAAGGTAGTGTTGAGGTCCTTTGGCTTCTTGGATTGCAGTCACTTTTGCTTCCCACGATCTTGGAAGTGACCTAAGAATTTTGCGAACAAGTTCAGCATTAGTATAAGTCTTACCAAGACTTTTCAAACCATTTACAATATCAGTAATCTAGTGAACATGCATGTGATGGTTTCAGTTTGTTCCATGCTAAACAATTCATATTTATGAACAAGAATATTATCTTTGATTCTTTTACTTGGTTTGTACCCTCATGGGTAACCTTCTAATCTATCCCAATTTCTTTTGCGGAATTACATGTAGAGATTCGGTTGAATTCATTTGCATCTAAGGAACAATATAAAACATTCATGGCTTTAGCATTAAGCTGAGCCATTTTCCTATCATTATCATTCCAATCCCTTTCGGGCTTAGGAACAATAGTGCCATCAATAAGTGTGTGGGTGTACTAGGTCCATTAATTATAACACCCCAAATTCATAATCAGAAGCTTGAATGAATATCCTCATTCTAGCTTTCCAATAAGAATAGTTTGAACCATTAAACAAAGGAGGTCTATTCGTAGAATGACCTTCAGCAAATGAAGATCCACTTGTGTTGCCATTTGGATCTTTAGCTCTTGATCGTGAGATCAAATTCTAAATGAGCACTTGCTCTGATACCAATTGTTGGCCCAGATGGCAACCCAAGAGGGGGGGGTGAATTGGGTTCTTAAAAATTTTAACCTTTTAAAAAATTTGCTTTGAAATAATTAAGTGCAAATAACAAACACAAATAAGAGATAGAGATAGAGACAATTAAGGCACGGCAAACACAAGATTTTATAGTGGTTCGGTGTATCCAACACCTACGTCCACTCCCAAGATTCACTTGGGTCCACACTATAATCTCTAGATTACAGCCGAGTTGTTTTACAAGCTCACAACTCAAACTTGTTGTTTTCCGGGTGCACAACGAACCCAGCTGGTTTTCTCGGGCTCACCAGCACAAAACCCTAACACAAGCTAACTAGCTTGCCCCGAGGTATACTACCTCCACTAATTCAATCCCCTGATTGAACTAGCAAAACAAAAAGAATAATGTTTTTTTACAAACAGCTCCTCAAATGAGCAAATATTCAAATAAATAAACAAGTTTAGAAAAGCCTGATTTGAAGTAGATTGGATTTGAGCTTTTCTTCTTTTCCTCTTCTCTTTGAGATGTTGAATCAGCCCTCAGCTTTGATTCTTCACAGTGTTGCAGATGAGAAGTTGAAGAGCTTTTCTTCTTTTGGGAAATCCTCCGATTTTTTTGAACGCCTTGGATTTCTCTTTGAGCTTTTTGGAGTGGAAGGATTTGAACTTGGAACTTTTCTCTTTGATTTCAGACTCAAGACTTCTGGATTTTTTATTTGTATTCCTCTGATTTTTTTGTTATTTCAAAATTTTTCCTTTTTTATAGATTTCTTTAATCCATTTTTGATGAGAAAACTAGCCGTTGGAATGTACCTGAAAGTTTTTCCAAACAAAATATATCCGTTAGAAGTTAGGTAAAAAGAAAATATTACCGTTTGAGCTGATTGGCATTTTAAAAATTATTTCTGACAGGTTGGAGTCGGCTCCAACTTTTCAGGTGTCGGCTCCAAGTCGTGTATCCAAAAATAGAAAATTCTGAGTTCGTCGAGGAGTCGGCTCCGAAAAAGTTAAGTGTCGGCTCGCCATGATCAGGTGTCGGCTCCAAAAGACTGTAAGTGTCGGCTCCAAGGTAGTCAAAAATCATACGTTCTGTCCCCGTGTTGGAGTCGGCTCCAGACACTGTAAGTGTCGACTCCGAAACTCTGGGTATCGGCTCCGAAACTCTGGGTGTCGGCTCCGACCGTATCAAAAAATCAGAAAGATATTTGATTGGCCATGGGGTCGGCTCCAGGCTTTCTAGGTGTCGACTCCAGGTTCTGAATTTTGAAACTTACCTTTGGCACTTGATTCAAAACACGTTTCTAAATGCCTTTTGATTAAACAAATATTTTTAAGCCCTGAAACACTTGTTAAATTCATCAGTAACACAATAAATATACTCAATTCCTTTATTAATCATCAAAATCAATAATTGGGTCAACAATAATAAATCTGCTTTTGGATTTTGGCTTCCTCTCGAATTAGCACAGACCCGATAGCACCTTTAGAGACCGCCAGGTATAGATATAGCATCTCCCAGGCCTTGGACTACTAAGGAGAGGTGGCGAGCCGAGGTATTTCTTTAGGTCTTCGAAGGATTTTTGACAGTCGAAGTCCACTGAAAGTTTTTAGCCGATCGAAGTACCCTAAGGAAAGGCAAATATCTCTTGGCCGATCAAGCAACAAAATGGTTGAGGGCTGCTATCCTTTCGATAAGGCATTGTACCTCCTTGATCAACCTTGGAGGTGTCATTTGCTATAAAGCTTGAATTTTCTACGGATTTTCCTCAATGCCTCATTGGGAGACCATAAAGCCCAAGAACTTCTCAGAGTTGACTCCGAAGGCTCATTTGGTTGGATTAAGCTTCATCTGATACTTCGGAGTGTGGCGAAGTTTTCTGTAAGATCATCAATGTGCTGGGATGCCTCCTTGCTTTTAACCAGCATATCATCAACATAAACCTTCATGTTTCGACTAATTTGTTCTTTAAAAACTTTATTAACCAGCCTATGGTATGTTGCACCTGCATTTTTTAAATCAAAAAACATGACTCGGTAATAGTAAATACCTCGATCAGTTATAAAGGTGGTCTTTTCTTCATCCTCAGGTGCCATTCAAATTTGATTATAGTCCGAATAAGCATCCATGAAGGTCAGCATTTGGTGGCCTAAAGTAGCATCCACAAGTTGGTCAATCCGAGGCAGAGGAAAACTATCTTTCGGACAAGCATTGTTGAGGCCCGTGAAGTCGATGCAGATTCTTCATTTGCTATTCGACTTCTTCACCATGACAACATTCACCAGCCAGTCATGATAGTTCACTTTCTGAATGAAGTTGACTTTAATGAGCTTATTACCTCCTCTTCAATAGCCTTTTGATGCTCGGGGGCGAAGCTTCTCTTCTTCTGCTTGATCGGTCGAAACGTCTCGTCCACATTAAGGTGATGGACAAGGACATTTAGGTCAATCCTTGGTATGTTTGAAGCAAACCAAGTGAAGACGTCAGCATTTCTCCAAAGAAATTCGACCAAATCCCGCCAAAGCTTTCCTTTTAGTTGTCACCCAATCCTTACGGTTCGATCGGGCCGAGCTTCATCAAATGGCACCTCCTTAAGTTCCTCGGCTGGTTTTCTCCACTGCTCAGCAAAATTCTCTCGAGCATCCAACCTATCAATCTTAGGCTTTTTGGACTGAAGGTCGGCAACAAAGCAGTACCAAGCCACGACCTGACTTCCTCGGACAACTCCCACTACCCATTCGGTGGAAAACTTCATGGTGAGATGAGGAATAGAGATAACAACTTTAAGGGATATCTGTCTCAGTCTGCCGAGGATGGCATTGTAGGGGGACCAAATCTTGGTTACCAGGAAGTCCGTGTGTATAGTGGCTATGTTGGACCAAGTGCCTGCTTGGATTACCAAGGTGATGACCCCCTCGGGGACAATAGCATCGCCCGTAAAATCCACTAAGGTGGACTCTAAGGTCCGGAGGTTCTCCATCCGCAATTTCATCCTCATAAAGGCATCAAAGTATAAAACATTAACAGAGCTTTCATTATCAACCAAAATTTGGTGTACATCATAATCATTCATGTTGAGGGATGCAACCAACGTATCATCATACGGATACTATATCTCTCGGAAGTCTTCGTCAGAAAAAGAAAGCTCATCAGCCCGAGCCTTCTTTGGTGGATTTTCTTCTTCACTTGGCCAAGTCGATGAGGAGCCGATCATTGCTATCATGTTGACATTGCCAACGATCGATGGATTCGGTGAAGGGGGTTGGCGAGGCTCGGGCTAGCGGTCTCCTTCATTGTTCGGCTCGGGGGCTCTTCTGAACCAGTCCAGCCTACCTCATCGGATGAGTTGCTCAATCTCATTCCGAAGCTGCCAACATTCTTTGGTATCATGCCCATGGTCCCGATGGAATGACAATACTTGGTCTCATCTCTTCGGGCTACATTCCCTTGGAGAGGCGATGGTCGAGGGATCTTGCGCTCGATCTCCATCAATATCTATGCCCTTGGCACAGTGAGTGGGGTGTATTGGTTAAACCTTCAGGCTGGGCTCTGGGTACGATCTTTGGGTGATGGTGAAAGAGATCTCTGGCGTTGGGGCAGGCTTGCATGGCGAAGGAATCGGCTCTTCTCTGAACCCTTGGTCTCCTTTCTCTTTGATTGCTCGGCCTGGGCTAACCTTCGCGACTCCTCAACCCTGGCGTACTTGTCTGCCAAGGTCATCTTATCGGAGAGGCTCTTAGGATAATTGACTTCCAAGACTAGATAGAAGTCACCCTCCTTTGACACTCCACCCATCAAAGCAGACATAGCTACCTCGTGGTTGAGGTGGTCAACCTCCAGCATGGCCGTATTGAACCGGCCAAGATAATTCTTCAAGGATTTTTCCTTCCGTTGCTTGACCTCAGAGAGAGAATCAGATCTTCATCAATGGCGGTGGCTACTGATAAACTGGCTGGTGAATAGGCAGCTCAGCTCGTCAAAAGAATTGACGGAACCTAGCTTCAGGCTATTAAACCAAGTTCTGGCGGACCCCCTAAGAGTAGAGGGAAAGGCTCTGCACAGGATCACATCTGACGCTCCATGGAACTTCATGATAGATCGAAAGCTACTTAGATGATCGTCGAGGTCGGTGGATCCGTGGTATGGTTCGATGGTGAAAAGCTTAACATGAGAAGGGATCACCTCCTGCATGATCTTCTTGGAAAAGGGGATGCCCTGCTCTGTCCTTGACTAGGGCTGTGAAGCTTATTTGACGACATCCAGCTCTTGAAGCCATTCCTGGTGCATCTCCCAAATTTGTCGCCGGATCCTCTTGTCTTGGGTAGTAGGGGAGACCGGCTGAGGGAAGTATGGCGACGGCATTGAGTTATGATGGAAGGATATCGGAGAGGGAGAGTGAGCTCACCGAGATCTAGGCGGGCTCTTCCCTTTGGCCATTTGTCGTGGTCTAGCCCCTTTGGGCTGTGATAAATGCATAAATAATTATCATTAAACCTATTAATTAATAATTCAATGTACCTATTATTATTTAATATTTTAATATTTTATATAATATTTTAGAAAAAACCTTATCAATTTAAAGAGCTTGATTTTAGGAATTTAACGATACAAACGGCACTCGAATCGGACTTAACACGAACTCAAAATTAATTTTATAAGGATTTAGCATGAATTTTAAAGCAAAGTCGGCAAACCAAGTGCCGACTTCATCGTCTTCTCAACAAAAATCTTTTTCTTTTTGCACGATTCTTCTCCTAATCAAATCTAATCTTTTCCTCCGCCAATTAAGGAATAAATTGGATAGGAGATTATCAAATTGAAAGAATTAAACTCATATGGAAGGAATTTTGATTTTATTCACGATTTCTCTGGGATTTCTTCGCAACCGCGTTCGCGTCTCTGCATCTGATATGGCAACAGAATCCTGTTCTTCTCTGCGTCTGGGCCGTATCTTCACCGCGTCTGGGCTTCTACAAATAGCAGCAGAGGAGGAGGGTGTATGGGGAAGCCATCCGTGTTCTTTCTGGAGGTTCTGTTCTAAGGCATTCGTGGGATTCATCCTCTGTTCGTGGCTTGGAGAAGACGTTCGTGGAGAGAGCTCTATTCCCAGGCGCTGCATCCGTGAGTTCTTTCCATGGAGGTTGTTGTTCCCAGGAGTTCCATTACTCTGTTCCCAGAAGACGTGGCGTGAAAGCTCTGTTCGTGCCACTTGGAGACGGAGGAAGAACAAAGGGCCCAGTTCATGTCTTCAACCCGGTTCAGCTTATCTCTGGTTTAGTTCAGAAATTTATTATAATTTATTGCCTTCTTAATGTTATAACTTTTAATTAATATGAAATAAAGTTTCTATTCATGTTAAATTGTTATTAAATTCTATTTAAGTAAAAATAATTTAGACTCATTTATTCTTAAAAGGGACGGGCCGTGATCTACATGTACTAGCCGTGCTCTAATAAGATAAACCATATCTTATTATTTTGCACTACTACTTATCTATTTTTAAATTTATAAATTTATTTCAAGATAATCGCTAAAGTCCCTATGGAATCGATCCCTTACTCTCACTATTCTAATCGTTGCGCTACGACACGCATCAGATTTTTGGCATCGTTGCCGGGACTTAAGTGTTTTATTTTGAAAAAAATAAAAATATAAAATAAAAATATAAAAAAAAAGATTAATTTTCTCTTAATTTTTGAATAGTTATTGTCTCTTTATTTTATTTCCTTAATTGTTAGAATTGCATATTTTCTTTTTAACATAAAAATAAAAAAAATTATTACTTTCCTTTTTGTTACAAATCCACTTTTAACCTAATCAAATTTTCTTTTAATCAAATTTTCTTTTAATTATTTTATTTCTATGCTTAGATTGACTTAGGTGGATTTATTTTCTGCAAAACTCAAAATTCTTTCATTGACATCTCATAATTTATTAGAAAATTAGAAACTAATCACAAAAATCTTTAAAAAAAGTAATTAGATTAATTTTGTTTGATAATTTCAAGAGCTGGACATCTGATTGTTGCATAGCATTTTCATAATTAACTTTAAGGGCACAAACCCCTAATCAAGATAAGGTGGGGATTTCATCACCCTTCCTTAGCCCACAAACCATATCCTTCATTCTACATTAACAAACCTTTAACTCTAAAATTAATTAGACATCAGCCCCTAAGGACTTCAAGCTCAATAGGACAAGGCGGTCTTGGAAGTTAGGAGCTGTCTAGATCTAGGGTAAACCTAGAATAGAGAGTCTAATTTTTGTTAACTTGATGTTAAGAATTATTAAGCCCTAATTAAATTATTCATTCCTCTTAGTTCTAGAAATCTTTTAGGGTATTTTCTTTAGAATCTCCCTCTTTTTCTTCTATTAAAAAATAATTAAAAAAATTGAATTACTGTTTGCTTTAGAGTCATTGTTAGGGTGTATGCTTGGTCGCCGATCGTTGCAACCCAACCTTATACCCTTAGATCCTGAGATAGAAAGAACTATTAGAGCAAACAGACTCAGAATTATGGATCCTAATAACGAAAATAATCAACCACGACAGTTAAAAGAGTATTTCACTCCTTCAAGGTATACCTACTCTCCCTGCATTCAAGTGCCTCCAGTAGAGGCTGTCCAATATGAAATTAAGTCAAGTGTAATCCAAATGTTACCATCTTTCTATGGACTTACAAATGAGGATCCCTACAAACACTTAGATGAATTCTTAGAAATTTGCTCAACTGTCAAGATTCAAAATTTCTCTGATGATGCACTTAGGCTTAAGTTATTCCCTTTTTCCCTAAAAGATAAAGCCAAATATTGGTTAAATTCATTAGACACTGTCATAATTTCAACTTGGGATCATCTTCAGAGAGAATTTCTTAAGAAATATTTTCCTATAGAAAAAACGAATCAAATTAGAAAAGCCATAACAAGTTTTTCCCAGACAGATGGAGAAATGTTCCATGAGACATGGGAGAGATTCAAAGAACTGATTAGAAAATGTCCACATCATGCTATACCCAAATGGCAACTGGTTCAGTGCTTTTATGATGGTTTATCAGAAAAGCATCGGCAAATGGTTGATGCTTCATGTGGTGGGACATTTATGTTAAAAAATGAACATGAAGCTTGGCAACTCTTTGAGACATTGAGTGAGAATTCATTACATCACATGTCAGTTGCTCGTCGAGACCCTCCCATAGACCTAAAAGAGGTGGAATATATGAAATAGGTCATTCTACATATCTATACTAAGGTAGATGAATTATCCCATAAACTTGACCGATTCTACAAGTTGGAAACATCTCTTCCCATCTACTCAATTACATGAGGTCTGCATAATTTGTTCGAGTCCAACCCATTCTATAGGTGAATGTCCAGCTGCATACCAATTTCCTGAACTTGTTCAAGAGCAAGCCCACCAAGCCCAAACCCGATTAGCTCCTAGAACAGGAAATGATCCATTGCAAATACTTACAATCCTGGCTGGCGAAATCACCCAAATTTTTCTTGGAAACCTCAACCTGTAGCCAATTCATCGATCAGACCTAATTATCAAGAAACCAATTTTAGAAGCATGCCATATTCACAATACCCAAACATCCCACAACCTCCACCGAATAATCATCCTACTTTTGAAGACAAAGTGTTACAAGCATTGAAAGGGCTAGAAATGAATACCCAAATCCTTCACTCCCACACACAATCTATTGCAAAACTAGAAACTCAGATAGGTCAATTAGCCACAGCATTCAGTAGAAGGGAGGAGGGTAAGTTACCTAGTCAGCCTATCGATAACCCGAAAGGACAATTCATGGCTGAGGTTCCAATAGTCCTGACAAATTCCAGAACATGCTAAATCAGTCATGACTCTCAGAAGTGGAAAAGCATTGAACCCACCTGAACCAACCCAGAAATTAGAAGTGGCTAAACCAGAAAAGAGAAGAAATGAAGAAGAAAAGGAATTCAATGATCAAGCAATCATACCTAAAGCCCCATTCCCTAGTGCTTTAGAATCTCCTTTGCCTTCAGATAAGAAGAATATAAAAATGAATGAGATGCTTGAGTTATTTAAGCAAGTCCAAATAAACTTACCTCTTCTCGATGCTATCAAGCAAGTTCCAGCTTATGCCAAATTTTTGAAGGATCTATGCACACAAAAACGGAAAGCCAAGTTACAAATACCAAAAAAGATCCATTTGACTGAGCAAGTCAGCTCAGTTGTTCAGCAAATAACCCCACCCAAACTAAAAGATCCTGGTACCCCGATTATATCATGTGTCATAGGAAACTTCACAATCAAGAAAGCATTATTAGATTTGGGTGCGAGTGTAAACCTTCTCCCAAGTTCAGTGTATGAGTTATTTGGATTTGGAGAGTTGAAACCCACTACAGTAACACTACAATTGGCAGATAGATCAGTCAAAGAACCTCGTGGAATATTGGAAGATGTATTAGTAAAGGTGGATGAATTCTATTTTCCTGTCGACTTCCTTGTGTTAGATATGGAATCTAGCGGTAATCCTAACCAAATTCCCATCATCCTTGGAAGACCTTTTCTAGCTACCGCTAATGCATGTATAAATTGTAGAACAGGTGTGATGGATGTATCTTTTGGAAACAAGAAGATGAGATTAAATATTTTTAATGCTTCCCAAGGACCACCTGTGTATGATTTAAATGAAGTAAACATGATAGAGGAAGTAGTAGATAAGAAATTCCAAAGTTTGATTGATTCGGATCCTTTACAAACATGTCTTACACATTTTGGAATAGATGACTTTGATATTGATGAGTATACCAAAGAGATAAACATGTTATTAGAACCACCTAAGTTCGACACCATCCCTCCTTGGACTATAAAATATGAACCACTTCCAACTAAACCAAGTCCTTTAATACCATCCTTGGAAGAACCACCCCAACTAGAGTTGAAACCTCTTCCAGATGACTTAAAATATTCATTCCTTGGACCCAATGACACCCTTCCAGTAATCATTGCATCTACCCTAACCTCTGAGCAAGAAGATAAATTGGTAGATGTACTTAAAGAACATAAAGAGGCAATTGGATGGACAATAGCTGATCTTAAGGGAATTGACCCTTCCGTTTGCATGCACCATATTCATAGTGAAATTGAAGCCAAACCACATAGAGACATGCAACGAAGGCTAAATCCAAACATGAGGGATGTTGTTAAGAAAGAAGTAGTAAAATGGCTTGATGCTGGTATCATTTATCCAATTTCAGATAGCCAATGGGTCAGTCCAATCCAAGTAGTACCTAAAAAATCGGGTATTACCGTGATTAAAAATGAAAAGGGCGAATCAATTCCTACTCGCACATCAACTAGTTGGAGAGTGTGTATAGATTATCGAAAGTTGAATGCCGTGACTAGGAAAGACCACTTTCCTTTGCCTTTTATCGATCAAATTCTAGAACGGCTAGCGGGACAAAGTTTCTTTTGTTTCTTAGATGGATATTCAGGATACAATCAAGTCCCAGTATTTCCTGCAGATCAAGAAAAGACCACCTTCACTTGTCCCTTTGGAACATTTGCCTTTAGACATGCCGTTTGGTCTTTGTAATGCACCAGCCACTTTTCAACGATGTATGTTGGCCATATTTTCTGATATGATTGGTCAATTTTTGAAAGTATTTATGGATGATTTTTCAGTTTTTGGTGCATCATTTGATAGCTGCCTCGAGAACTTGACTAAGGTACTGAAACGATGTATGGAAATGAATTTAGTCCTAAGTTGGGAGAAGAGCCATTTTATGGTTCGTGAGGGAATTGTGCTTGGACACATTGTTTCAGAGCGAGGTATTGAGGTTGATAAAGCCAAGGTTGAATTGATCTCAAATCTACCACCCCCAACCTCAGTTAAACAAGTACGATCTTTCCTTGGTCATGCTGGTTTTTATAGACGTTCATCAAAGATTTCAGTAAAATTTCTCGACCATTGTGTAATTTGTTGACCAAGGATAGTTCTTTTAATTTTGATAAGATTGTCTAACAGCCTATAACATCCTTCGAACTGCTTTGACCACTGCACCAATTATCAAGCCCCCAGATTGGACCATACCTTTTGAAATCATGTGTGATGCTTCTGATTATGCTGTAGGGGCAGTTCTAGGACAGAAACTCAATCGAGAACCCATGTAATTTATTATGCTAGCAAAACTCTTTCAGATGCACAAATGAACTATACTACCACTGAAAAAGAATTACTAGCAGTTGTGTTTGCCCTAGAAAAGTTTAGATCATATCTGTTAGGGTCTAAGGTTTTAGTTTATTCAGATCATGCAGCATTGAGGCATCTTATATCAAAAAAGGATACAAAACCCAGACTGATTAGATGGATCCTTCTACTACAAGAATTTGATCTAGAAATCTTAGATAAGAAGGGTTCTGAAAATATGGTAGCAGATCATATCTCTAGGATCTCAGTGGAATACAATAAAGAAATAATCAGAGATAAGTTCCCTGATGAGCAATTGTTCTCAATTTCCCATAGCAGTCTTCCCTGGTTTGCCCACATTGTGAATTATTTGGCAACAGGAAAAGTACCTTCCCACTGGACAAAACAAGAAAAAGATAGATTTTTCTCACAAATCAAATATTACTTTTGGGAAGACCCTGAATTATTTAAGTACTGTTCAGATCAGGTGATTAGGCGATGTGTTCCCGAGAGTGAATTCAAAAGTATACTTAACTTCTGTCATTCTCTTGCCTGTGAGGACATTTTAGTGGAAAGAAAACTGCAGCAAAGGTACTGCAAAGTGGGTTTTATTGGCCAACTCTTTTTAAAGATGCACATGAATTTGCCGTAATTGTCTCCAATGTCAACAAACAGGAAATATATCTCGAAAAGACATGATGCCCCTAAACCCTATCTTGGTTGTAGAAATTTTTGATGTATGGGGTATTGATTTTATGGGCCCATTTCCTTCCTCTTTTGGATTTGAATACATTCTAGTGGCAGTTGATTATGTGTCAAAATGGATTGAAGCCATGGCAACTCGAACCAATGACCATAAAGTTGTAATCAAGTTTATTCAGCATAATATCCTTAGTCGTTTTGGATGCCCAAGGGCTATAATTAGTGATGGGGGTACACATTTCACGAATAGACACTTCGAAGGATTAATGAACAAATATGGAATTACTCATAAGGTAGCTACACCTTATCATCCCCAAACTAGTGGCCAAGTTGAAATATCAAATAGAGAAATTAAACATATCCTTGAAAAAACGGTGAGACCTGATAGGAAAGATTGGTCAGAATCATCACTGGATGGTAATTTAAAAGGTGGCGCATTTGTACATGCTCTATTTACCTCCTGATCAGATTACTCTCAAATCAAACTTTCTTCAAAAGAAACGAAATCTAGAGAAGGGCAAAGGTGCAAAATTGGCAAACCTCAGCAACGGCTTCTATAAAATGATATCTCTACGTCCCTGCCGTTAAATGTAGTGTGTGCATATATGATGGAGGCGCTTAAATGTCACTGTGTTAATTTTTGCCATTTGGTACTCCAGATGATAGAAATCCAATATTCCTATGTGAATGTTGGTTGGATATTGACTAACCTCAATCCAGACCCACTAGGAAGCGATGACAAAGGATAAAGAATGGCATTTGCTCTCCATTTGTCTCCTTCCAGGTTTGCTATAGGGTGCATTCGTGGAAGATCGGTGAAGTGCATATCTTTCACAACCACTTGACTAACATACAGTTAATCCTTAGATATATATATATATATATATATATATATATACGATTTTTTGGTGCCATTTTCCATCATTAACCCGCTGGGTTTCCTTTTGTCATTTTCTCTTTTCTTCTTCCTCTTGCAGTCCCACGAATTCTTGCATCGATCCATGATACCCGTAGAAACTTCCATGGTTTTATTGGTCGGTGCTTGTTTGTCTATACATCGTGATTGTCCAATCATTTTGGCTTCTCACTAAGGGTTCTCGATGTACTATTATAAACCTCTATCTTCTGATTTTCATTTTTCTTTTTGCTTCAGTGATGGCTTCCCACCAATTAATTCAATATGAACTTGATTGATGCTGATGCTGCCAAGTCACTTGTGGTGAGCACTGGCGTACTGAGATCTTCAGAGGCCTCCAAAGGGGTGAAAGGTTGCCTTCTTCCTCCGAAAACCTGCAAGAAGTCCCGGACCGATGGTTCCGGTGAGGACCCTCCGATGCTCAAGTTAGTGAGCTTGTAGAACAGGATGTGTTGTGTATTTGGTATGGGTTCTTTTTTTTAGAGAGAAGAAGAGGATCCCCCGCCCTGAGCTCGGGGTCCTCTTTTTATACCGGGGTTCCTTTTTCTCGTTCCGTTGGAACCATCGAATCTTCCTTGTTAGGATGAGCTTCCGCGAACGGCAGGTGGGTGAGCCGTTGCTGAATGGACGCCGAGTATGTCGGCAACTGCGGGGCGTGCTAGTATTTGCCCGTGATTTCGGTGAGCGAGATACGCGGTAATGGATGTCTCGAATCTCGGGGTCCGATACCTGAGGTGGGCTTTAGTGTACTTAGGAAAATAAGGCACCAGTTAAAGTCGAGCCGAAGCCGAAGGCTGGAGCCAAATACCGAAGCCGAGGTCAGAGAGACCGAGCCGGAGCCAGAGGCTGGAGCCGACACTGGAGGCCGGAGGCAAAGGCCGGAGCTGGAGGCCGAGCTGGAGGCCGGAGCCGACGCTGGAGGCCGAAGCCAAAGGCCGGAGCTGGAGGCCGGAGCCGGATGCCGGAGCAGATGCTGGAGGTTGAGCCGAAGGCCGGAGCTGAGGCCAGAGCCGGATGCCGAGCCGACGCTGGAGGCCGGAGCCAAAGGCCAGAGCTGGAGGCCGGAGCCAACGCTGGAGGCCGGAGCCAAAGGCCGGAGCTGGAGGCCGGAGTCAGAGGCCGAAGCTGGAGGCCGGAGCGGATGCCGGAGCCGACGCTGGAGGCCGGAGCCAAAGGCCTGAGCTGGAGGCCGGAGCCGGATGCCGGAGCCAACACTGGAGGCCGGGGCGAGAGTTCCAACATCCCGAAAATGAGTTATCGCATCATTTGATTCCGGGAATTGTGCAGGGTGTTATGATGCCGCCCAGAGGAGGTGATCAGCCACATCATATGCCCCCCACCCCTAAGATGGGTGGACGTACTGTTGCTAGCGAAAGGGGTGTTAATATCCACCAGGCGGCTGATCTCTGTTCCATTATTTCGTTCGTTCAGGCTGTTGGGATTGGGGAAGATTTTCCTCGGGCGAAGAGTTGTAAAAAGGTGAGCGTCATCATTGCGATAATGTCACCGCCACCTCTTTATTGGTGGTGTTTCTCGCATTTCTCGTGCCGAGGGGCTGCCGAAGCGGTTTCCAGTGGAAAGCGGACACATGGCCAGATCGGACAAACGCGGGATGATTTGAAATGGGGTTATAAAAGGAAAAGATCGTCCTTATCCTTCAATCTTCATCTTTTCTTACGTTACAACCCCCGAATCCGCAATCCCGGTTCGAGCTTTTCAGGTTAGTTCCCATGGCTTCTTCACCTTCTTGCTCTGTTTCCGATTCTGGGGATCGTTTCCCTGTTCCTTCCCAACCTTCTGCTTCCTCACCGACTCAGTGGACCACTTCATATTCCGACCATGCTTCCTTAGAACGGCGGCGAACGACCGGACATCCCATAACTAGGAACCGTCCGGTCACCGGACGGCCCCTCCCCGGCCGTCCGACCGTCGCCGGTCCCTCTAGCGCTGCCAAGGAGTCCCTCGAATGGACCGCCTCCACTATGTCTGCTCAAGACATAGTGAACCTCGGAGCCAAGTACAATTTTCCTCCTAACCTACGTCTGTCCTACCCTCCTAATGACAGGGTAACCTCTTCCCGTCCCGGAAGGGTTGCCTTGTATGGAGCCTTCTTTAAGGCGGGACTTCGATTACCCATTCACCCTTTCATCCTCAACCTTCTAGATAGATATTCTTTAACACCCTCCCAGTTAGTCCCTAACTCCATCCGAACCATCGTTGACTTTATGACTCTTTGTCACCTGCAAGGTATAGAAGCTAGCATCTCCTTATTTCGTAGTTTTTATACCCTCCGCAAGCAAGCGGGTTAGTGGTCCTTTACCCCTAGACCCACTAGGATCCTCAAATTGTATCTTCCCCCTCTATCAAAGGGTGGAAACATAAGTTCTTTTTTGCCAATGTCGAGGGGGTGAGTGGAAACTGGGGAACACCAAATACCGACGCCAATAGGGATTCTTCCATCCTCCCGAGGGATCGAATGGCATTTGGGTAACTTCTGACTGTCGATATCCCTCGGTGCAATCAGCTCCTGACCGAAGAAAACCTCGTCTCGCCGGCCTTATTCCATCCAGTGGTGAGTACTTGATTACTCACCTCTTTCCTCTCTTCTTCTTTCTTCTTTCTTTTCTTCTTTTTTTTTTAAACTCCCTTCCTTCCTATTTTTTGATATAGGAATGGCACCATCACTTCGTGAGATCAGACAAGCTGTTACGAGGAAGAGGAAAGCAAAGGAGAATGGGGCCCCTACCGAGAGGAGGGCCATTGCCAAGACTATCAGAGGGCCGACGCTGGAAGGGCCGATGCTGGAAGGACCGAGGTCGTGGAGCCCTCGCGCGGGCGCAAGGCGACAGGAGCCCAAGTCGACGAGGCCGTAAGGAATGAAGCGGTAAGGGCCAAGGCCAATGAGGAATTGGGGCGGAGCGAGGTGAGAAGAAAGGATTTGCTCTCACCAGTACCGGCTCCCCCTTCCATTATTTTGCTCGATCTTTCTCCGGAGCAAGTTGTTAAAGCACCGTCACCCCGCCCAAAGCCGTCGAAGCGGAGCCGGCCCATTCAACTACAAAGCCGACTCCAAAGGCCCTACCTTCCAAAGGGGCGACAACCGAGGTGCCTCCACCAGCAGAGGTGCCGGAGGGAGCAGAATCATAGGCGGAGTCCTCACACACGGCCCCCAAGTCAGCGGAGGGGAGTGGCTCAATCCTTCCTTCTAGTCAATTCTGGCGCACTACAGTCACTGGGCCGAGCGAACATTGGACCAAGCGTTCGTGCCTGAGATGCAGGGATTTCTCCGACATCAAGGGAGGCCCACATTCTTCCGAGAGGCGTCTGTGGCACACCTCTGGGTAAGCTTTGCTCTTCTCAATTTTTTCTTTTTTCTTTTTAGACTTTTTCTTCGTCTAACCTAGACATTCTGCCCAGGCATTGAATTCTATGACTGGCTTGAGGGACCTTTGGGCCCAGGCCGATGCCGCTCTCGATCAATCATTGGAGGAGATGCAAGCACTCCGGGCTAGGGCAGAGAGGGCGGAGATGGCTCTGGAGGATACTCGAGACTGCTCGGCGCTAAAGGGCGAAGCCGAAGCCATTCGACTAAGAACCGAGAAGGCGGAAGAGGCACTGGAAATTGCCCAGCGTCAGGTGGCCAACGAGCTGGATAATGCTCAGGTGGCCAAAAAAAACAAAGGATGGAAGAGGAAAAATTGGAGGTCGCAGAGTCAGAAGTGTACATGTTGAAGAACCGACTACACTCTGCCACCATTGAAATAGGTGTGGCCGAGGAGAGGGCTAAGAATGCAGAGGAGATCGCCCGCCAGTCTGATGCCAATATTGCAGACCTGAAGGTGGCGGTGACCGAAGCCGAAAAGAAGACCGTCGAGGTCGAGAAGAAGATCACAAGGCCGAAAAGAAGGTCGTGGAGGCCGAGCAGAAAGCCTCGAGGCGGAGAAGAGAGCCACTGAGGCCGTAGAGGACTTCAGGAAGTCTAGTGCCTTTAGCAAGGAATTGGCCAGTCGACGGCATTTGCATACGAAGGCAGCTTCCAGGACTGCAAGGAGAAGATTCAAAAGCTCTACGGCCTCGAGGGATCGAGGGGTTGGAGCCAAATGAAGTCCCAAGGATGACAACTTAGCTCCGATTGATCCCTAGTCTCTCTCACTTTCATTGTATTGCATCAAGTCCGATTTAAATCGGCAATTTTGTAAACTTTGGTTATTAATGAATCCCTTGATCCGTAACGCTTGTCTTGGATCATAGTCGGGTCTTCTAGTGTATGAGTTGACGCAAACCAAAAACCTATGGCCGAAGAACTACAACACGATTCTTTGTCCAGGGACATGGTTAGAAAATCGATTAGAGAACTGATGTGGGATCAGTCTTAGTTGCTGACACGAAGGTCGAACAATCACTAGTGTAGGACCATACTCGTGCCGATGCGAAGTCATTGAATGCCGATGCGAGGTTGACTAGAGTGCCGCGGAGCCAGGTTTAGAGTGCCAACGCAGAGCCGAGCTTAGAGTGCCGACGTAGAGCCGACCTTAGAGTGCCGACGCGGAGCCGGGCATTTTGTGCCAACGCAGAACCGGGCTTTGAGTGCCAAGCGGAGCGGGCTTTTAGTGCCGACCGGAGCCGGGCTTTAGTGCCGATGCGGAGCTGGGCTTTTAGTGCCGACGCGGAGCCGGTCTTTAAGTGCCGATGGGAGCCGGTTTTAGTGCCGATGCGGAGCCGGGCTTAAGGTGCCGATGTGGAGCCGGGCTTTAAGTACCGATGCGGAGCCGGGCTTTGAGGTGCCAACGCAAAGCCGGACTTTAGTCCGACGGGAGCCGGGCTTAAGGTGCCGACGTGGAGCCGGGCTTTAAGTGCCGATGCGGAGCCGGGCTTTGAGTGCCAACGCGGAGCCGGGCTTTAGTGCCGACGTGGAGCCAGGCTTAAGGTGCCGACGTGGAGCCGGGCTTTAAGTGCCAACGGAGTCGGGCTTTAAGTGCCGACATGGAGCCGAGCTTTGAGTGCCGACGCGTAGCCGGGCTTTGAGTGCCGACGCGTAGCCAGGCTTTGAGTGCCGACGCGGAGCCGGGCTTTAAGTGAGAAGTAAGATCATTCAAAAATAGCAATGAGAATACTTTGAATAGCACTCTAGCAAGCAGGTTCAAATTAAGGGAGTTAGCAAATTACTGATAGTACCGACGTAGGTTGTCTGCGTTCCAAGTGTGGGGGAGAGGTTTTCCGTCTAGCCCCTCAACTTTGTATGCCCCATGATGAAGCACCTCTGTGACACGATAAGGTCCTTCCATTTTGGTGTTAGCTTGCCTCCTTCCGTCGGCTTTGATATTTCAGCTCGTCGCAGGACTAGGTCTCCGGGCAGAATGTCTTAGACCGTACTCGGGCATTGTAGTATCTGGCCACCCGCTAACGGAAGGCCGCCATGCGGAGTCGCACTTGGTCTCGCAATTCTTCCACTAGGTCGAGATCAACCCGTAGCTGACTTGGGTTGTCCTATTCTGTATAACTCTGTCCGAGGGCTGGGGACACCTATCTCCACAAGAATGATGGCCTCGGACCCAAAAACCAGCTGAAAGGAGTTTCCCCAGTGGGGGCTCGTGGCGTTGTGTGGTAGGCCCACAATACACTGGGGAGCTCTTCCACCCAACATCCTTTACAGTCATCTAGCCGGGCCCTGAGTCCTTGGAGAATAATGCGATTAGTCACTTCGGCTGTCCCATTGGTCTGGGGTGCCCCACAGAGGTGAATCGTTGACGAATGCCCAGCCCAGTGCAGAATTCCGGAAGGCCACGTTGTCAAACTATCGGCCATTATCAGTGACGAGGGTGTGTGGCAGCCCGAACCGGCACACTACAGACTTCCAAAAGAAGGATCTCACCTTGCCCTCGGTGATCTTGGCGAGTGCTTCAGCTTCGATCCACTTGGTGAAATGATCAACGGCTACCAATATGAATTTGCGCTGACCAAAGGCTGGAGGGAATGGTCCCAGGATGTCCATACCCCACTGGGCGAAGGGCCAAGGTGTAGTCAGGGGGGTCAGCTGGGACGTCGGTTGGCGTTGGATATTAGCATGGCGTTGGCAATTGTCACACCTCTTGACAAGCTCGACGCATCCTCCTTCATTATCAGCCAGTAATATCCCTGTCGCAAGGCTTTGTACGCCAGAGCTCTGCCCCCCAGATGACTTCCGCATATGCCTTCATGTATCTCCCGTAGGATATAATCCGCTTCTGTGGGCCAACGCACCTGAGAACTGGGTATAGAACGACCTTCGATAGAGTTTTCCTTCCATTATAAAAAACTTCAAGGTCCGCCTTTTGAGCTGCCTGGCCTCGGCCGGGTCTTCAGGAAGGGTATCATTGGTAAGGTACTGGATATAAGCATTCATCCAGGAAGGCTCTTGTTCAACTGCTAGGGCTTCTCCTATTGCTTCGATACTTGGGGCTTCTAGGTGCTCTATATAAGCTCTTCCCAACATCCCGTCGACTGAGGTGGCAAGATGGGACAAGGCATCTGCTCTAGCATTATCCCCTCAAGGAATTTAACTAACATTGAAATAGGTTAAGAGAGAAGCTTGCGACTGCACCATGCTCAAGTAGCGGAACATGATAGGATCCCGCGCTTCATACTCCCCTGTGATTTGGCCAGTGACCAGCTGGGAGTCAGTAAATGCTCTAAGGCGCTTCACCCCGAGCTCTCGGGCTAATCTTATTCCAGACAGTAGGGCTTCATACTCCGCCTAATTATTTGTGGCTGGAAAGAAAAAGCGGAGTGCGCACTCAGTTACAACTCCGTCCGAGTTGGCTAGGATGAGGCCCGCTCCGCTCCCTTGAGAATTTGATGCCCCGTCCACATGAAGGATCCATTCATCATCTCCGGCTCCAGGAGTCGAGGGGTTTGCAGATGCCTCTTCGGGTTGCTCCTCGCCCCAGGTGCATTCGACCAAAAAATCTACCAGGTCCTGGGATTTCATGGCTGACCGGGGATGGAAAGATAGATCAAATTCCCCAGCTTGAGCACTCACTTCACCAATCGGCCCGAAGTGTCCGAGTGAGCAAGAATCGCCTTGAGAGGTTGGTCCGTGACCACTACGATCGGATGGGCTTGAAAATATGGTCGGAGGCGCTGGGCAGACACGATCAACGCGAAGATAATCTTCTCAATCTTTGAGTACCTGGTCTCCGCATCGTGAAGTACCTTGCTAGTGTAATACACTAGCTTTTGTGTGCCGTTGGTGTCCATGCAGACCAGCACGGAACTGATGGCTTCGGAAGAAACCGTGAGGTATAGAAGGAGTTCTTCTCCACTCGTTGGCTTGGACAGCAGTAGGGGGTGGATAGGAATTCTTTTAGCCCCTCGAAGGCCTTTTGACACTCTTTCGTCCATTCGAATCAATTGGCCCTGCGGAGCGCCTTGAAGAAAGGCAGGCACCTCTCAGCGGACTTGGAGAGAAAATGGCTCAAGGCCGCCACCCTTCCCGTCAGGCGCACTTCCTTCTTATTGGTGGGAGACCTCATGTGCAAGATGGCTTGAACTTTATCAGGTTCGCCTCGATTCCTCGTCGAGTTACCATGAAACCCAAGAACTTTCCAGCTGTCACCCCAAAGGCGCATTTGCATGGGTTCAGCCTCATCTGGTATCGACGAAGGTTTGTCGAAGGTCTTCGTTAGGTCGGCGATATGGCTGGTGGCGTGGACACTTTTTGTCAGCATGTCGTCCACGTACACCTCCATGTTGCATCCTATCTGGTCTTTGAAGACTTTGTTCATTAGCCTTTGGTAAGTGGCCCCCACGTTCTTCAGCCCGAACGACATTACCTTGTAGCAGTACAACCCTTCTCAATTATGAAGGAGGTAGCTTCCTCATCCACCAGGTTCATCCTGATTTGGTTGTATCTGGAGAAGGTCCCATAAAACTAAGGGTCTCATGGCCGAATGTAGCGTCCACCAGTTGATCGATCCGAGGCAAAGGGAAGCTGTCCTTGGGGCATGCTTTGTTGAGGTCGGTGAAATCTACGCATATCCTTCAGCTCCCATTAGTCTTACGGACCATCACCACGTTGGCCAACCATTCGGGGTAGTAAACTTCCGAACGTGGCCTGCAGCCACCAGCTTACGGACTTCCTCATCGATAGCTTTCTATCTGTCCGAAGCAAAGCTCCTTTTCTTCTGTCGAACCGGCTGGCACTCTGGCTTGAGGTTGAGCCGATGGGTGATCATCTCCTCAGGGACGCCTGGCATGTCTGATGACGACCATGCAAAGATGTCGGCGTTGGCATGCAGAAAAGTGAGGAGCCGATCGTGCGCCTCTTCCGGAAGCAGCGCTCCAACCTGGACGGTCCTCGTCAGGTCCTTCCCCAAGGGGAAGGTCAGGAGGTGCTCGGCTGGCTCTCCTCTCCTTCCCAATTCTCGGGGGTCAAGTGGCTCAGAGGCTACTGCCGATGCCACCTCCAGTGGACTGGAGATAAGTGGCAGCAAAGCGGTGGCAGGCTTTGCTCTTCCTTCATTTCTCCGACCCCTTCATCGGTGGGAAACCTCACCAATAATCTCTTGGTGGAGATGATGGCATCCAGCAAATTCAAGCCCAGCCTTCCCAGGATAGCGTTGTAAGCCAACGGGACCCGGACCATCAGAAATTTATGACTACGTACTTTGATGCGGAGGAGTCCCAGCCATGACAGGGAGGGCGATCTCCCCTTCGATGCTCACAGAATCTCCAGTAAAGCCCATTAAAGGCGTGGCGACCGGTCGAAGGGAGGAGTTTGACAGGTTCATCCAAACAAAAGCCTCGTAGCTTAGAACATCCACAGAACTTCCACTATCCACTAAAATTCTTTTTACATGATGTTTGGCTATGGTCATGGACACACGATGCCGTCGTCATGCTTATTAACCACCCCATCTAAGTCCTTCCTAAAGAAAGGAATTACAGAATCTACCCCCTCTCGACGTCTTTTCGAGCTGCTGCCTGCCCCCTAGAAAATCATGGCTATTATCTTTTTCGTAGGGTCATTGTCGACGTCGGTCTGAAGCGTAGGAGGCGCCGATGAACCCATAGGGAAGGTTTTCTCTTCGAACGAACTTGCCCAAGTGACCCTGCTGGACAAGCTCTTCAATGGCCTTCTTCAAATGGTGGCAGTCCTCAGTGTCATGAACGTAGTCTCTGTGGTACCGGCAGTAAAGTTCTTTGCTGCGGGGGGTCCCTGACTTCATGGGAGGTGGATTTGAAAGTAGGGCTCCTCCTCGATTTCTAGTAGAATGTGAGATATCGGAGCCAGGAGTGGGGTGAACTGCTCCTTGGGAACAACCGTCTGAGGCCGGTGGTCTGAGCGGTGGGGAGGCTCAGGCTTCCGGGACCGTGATCCAGCAGGCTCCGTGGATGCTGGTTTTTTGCTGGAACTCTTATCAGCCTCCCTCCTAAAAGAGTCCGCTTCGTTGGCGCGAATGTATTTCTGCGCCCGGCTTAGAAGCTTGGAGCCATGAGGCTTCTTATCCAAGGAGTAGGCGAATCTAGAAGGACGAAGTCCTCGCTTTAGTGCCAAAGTGGCTACAGAATCATCCAAATTATACACCTCCAGCGCTGCCTCCTTGAACCGAGCAATGAAGTCCTTCAGGGTTTTGCCACTCCTTTATTGGACAGCGAATAAGCTATCAACCACTCATGGGATCTTCCGGCACGCATCAAAGTGGGCCAGGAAAGATCGCTCGAGCTGCCGGAAGGAATTGATGCTGCGCGGTGGCAGGCGAGAAACCACGCACGTGCCACCTTACGAAGCGTGGCAGGAAAGGCAACACACAGGAGGGAGTCCGTCGCTCCCTGGACTTGCATGAGAACCTTGTAGCTCTCTAGGTGGTCTAAAGGGTCTGTCGTGCCATCATATGGGTCCAATTGGTGGAGATAAAACCGGGGCGGAACCGGCTCCTCCATGATGCGGTAGGAGAGCGGGGGACGGTGATCGTAGTCCATCCCATGAGGGTTGGCGATCCGGAGACTAAGCTCCTCCAACCATTGATGATACTCATCGAGCCGTTGTTCGACCCGACGAGTGGTCCTCTGTTGGTGTCATCTTTAGAGGAGTCAGAAGATGAAGCCGGGGAAGACCGCCGATGCAGGGAGTACACCCATCTTGGCTCCTTCTCACCCGGCTGCCGGTGAGAACGATCAGAATGGTGGGAGAGAGACCGCCGTCGCTTTGAAGCCTCTCGGCGATGAGGTTCAGAGTGATGGGAGGCCTCAGGTGGAATCCCGCCTTGATGAGATTGATTTGCTCCATGCCCCCCTTTCGTGAGGCAAAGGGGCTGAGGCGTGGTGGCAAAGCAGCGTTCCTACAATCCCCGCACCACCGTCATCAGGTCCTGTACCTGATGAGCTAGAACATCAAGCCGATCAGACTGGTTCATCTGTGCAGGGGGTGGAACATGGAGGTTGGCCTCCGACTGCTCAGCCTGCGGAAGGCGTTCCGCGGCATGGCTGGTGGAGGCTTCCTGAGCTCGCATTGTCATCATCATCTTCCTTGCAGAAGCTGTGGGATCATAGGGAGAATTTTTGCCTCCTGCGTGCGTGGCCCCCCTTCCTGGCGCGCCAATCTGATACTGCCAAGTCACTTGTGGTGAGCGCTGGGCATGCTGAGATCTTCGGGGGCCTCCAAATGGGGTGGAAAGGTTGCCTTCTTCCTCTGAAAACCTGCAAGAAGTCTCGGGCTGGTGGTTCCGGCGAGGATCTCCGACGCTCAAGTTAGTGAACTTGTAGAACAGAATGTGTTGTGTATTTGGGTATGGGTTCTTTTTTTTTTAAGAGAAGAAGAGGATCCCCCGCCCTAAGCTCGGGGTCCTCTTTTTATACCTATCTAGGAGGTTCCTTTTTTCTCGTTCCGTTGGAACCGTCGAATCTTCCTTGTTAGGATGAGCTTCCGCGAACGGCAGGTGGGTGAGCCGTTGCTGAATGGATGCCGTGTATGTTGGCAACTGCGGGGCGTGCTAGTATTTGCCCGTGATTTCGTTGAGCTAGATACGCGGTAATGGATGTCTCGAATCTCGGGTCCGATACTTGAGGTGGGCTTTAGTGTACTTAGGAAAATAAGGCACCAAGTTAAAGTTGGAGCCGAAGCCGAAGGCCGAAGCCAGATACCGAAGCCGAAGGCCAAAGCAGAATGCCGAAGCCGAAGCCGAGCCAGAGCCGGAGCCGACACTGGAGGCCGGAGCCAAAGGCCGGAGCTGGAGGCCGGAGCTGGATGCCGGAGCCAACGCTGGAGGCCGAAGCCAAAGGCCATAGCTGGAGGTCGGAGCTGGATGCCGGAGCAAATGCTAGAGGCCAAAGCTGGAGGCCGGAGCCGGATGCCGGAGCCGATACTAGAGGCAGGAACCAAAGGTCGGAGCTGGAGGCCGGAGCCGGATGCCGGAGCTGACGTTGGAGGCCGGAGCCAAGGCCGGAGAGCCGGATGCCGGAGCAGATGATGGAGGCCGGAGCCAGAGGCCGAGCCGGATGCCGGAGCCGACGCTGGAGGCCGGAGCCAAAGGCCGGGGCCGGAGCCAGAGGCCGAAGCTGGAGGCCGGAGCCGAATGCCGAAGCCGACGCTGGAGGCCAGAGCCAAAGGCCTGAGCTGGAGGCCGGAGCCGGATGCCGGAGCCACGCTGGAGGCCGGGGCGAGAGTTCCAACATCCCAAAAATGAGTTATCACATCATTTGATTCCGGAAATTGCGCAGGATGTTATGATGCCACCCAGAGGAAGTGATCAGCCACGTCAGATGCCTTCACCATATATATCATTGTTCCAGTGAACTTGGAATTAACTATTTTTGCCTACAAAAAAGAACACAGGAAGAACTGCTTCATGGAATATACGGTAATCAAAACGAAGGGGATAAAAAAAAAAAGATCAAGTACGTATAAGCCTCAATCACGGCCGTAGAAACTAGAAACTGCAGTTGCAAGCAAAATTCACCAGGCATCAAGTGCCAAGTGATATTCATAATATGTACAGGTTTTTCAGATTTCTATAGGCACAACTCCGGAGCCTTCCTCTAACATACGAGCCTCAAAAGATCAATTTAATAAATTAAGAAGTCATTCCATTTGTTATCCTAAAACTGCCACATGTAGTAAACCTAATCTGATCATCATACGAGGTCATGTCCAGACTAGTTCTATGCCAATAAACATATCGTCATCATCATTGCACCGAATACTAATGAGCCTCAGTCACTAACCACTATCACCAATTCGTTCATTAGTGAGCCTAGATCACTAGTAAACATACAATCATCACCACCAAACTGTTTATTAGTGGCCCCGGTTGCTAGCAATAATCACAGATCCAGTTACCAATGAGCTTCGGTCACTAATAGCATATCTCCATATATCCGTGATTAGTCCACATACCAAATATTAATGCCATTCCATCATATTTTTTTGTGTTCTAATATTCAAATTAGATGTTTAAAGCTACCATAGTATAAAATATGTCATAACTATATATAACCCAAAAACATGCTATTATATATAAAGATATATAAGTCATACCCATGTGTAATCAAAACATGCTGATAATGATGCTTCTAATAATGCATGCCGTAAATATATATGTAATAAAATCAAATATATCACATATGGATAGATGTAAGATTCCTACCTTGCTTGCTAATCCAAAATCCTCTTATATTCCTCCACCAATCTCAATCAGCCAATAATATGATCACCTATAAGCATCATCATACATGAATTAATCTTCAATATTGTTAGATTGACTAGTTAGTATTGACTCTAGATACATCCTAATCTAATTAAATCTAATTAGACTCCTAGTAGCCTAATTAGGTCAATTAGAACTTAATTGGCTCACAACTATCCTAATTAGGATTTAATTAAAACAATTAGGATTCAATTATATCAAATCAGGTTTAAT
The DNA here is from genome assembly GCA_900491605.1 of Calamus simplicifolius. NCBI lineage: Eukaryota > Viridiplantae > Streptophyta > Magnoliopsida > Arecales > Arecaceae > Calamus > Calamus simplicifolius. The sequence goes on along the minus strand of UESW01002041.1, from coordinate 167,095 downwards.
TGGGCATGAACCCAAATTAATTATACCTAATTTAGCATTCTAGTTCACCAATTTGGGCCCAATTGTGTTATCATTCAGTGAAATATGTCCGGGTTAAAGTTCTGATTCACTGAACTGGGTTTAGGTCTAGTTTTAATTCAGTTATTTGAACCTGATCCATATTCTGGTTCGTCAAAAATCAAATCCAAATTAAGTCCGGTTCAATCTCTGGTTCAGGTTTGATTAGTTCACAGCAATGATATCTAAATCAGAGATTAATTTGGTTTGACCTAGGATTTAAATCAATAAAATTGGAACCAAGGTTAGGTCTGATCACCAAGGAACATCATTTTGCTTTGATTAGTGCTAGGCCTAATATTAGGAATTGGTCTGATTCGATTCAATTTGGTGGAAAACTAGCATAGAGAACTGGCTTAGTTTGAATAAATTGGGTTCAGTGTGCTGAATTGGCTTAATTGGAATAGAATCAGTGCGATGAACAGTGAACCAAACTGTGATGTTTGAATCGATTTAATTAAATCAGGTTAATGAGACCAAAACCTATTGGTTCTAGATTTAAATCAAACCAACTAATTGCTGATTAGCATAAATATTCCTCATCGTTTCAACTTCATTCCAACAATCATCTCCTTCCACTCTTCGCAAAATTCTAAAACATGAATCCTGACTAACTTATCTTGCAATGATGGCTTAAGATCAAGTCGGTTTGAGGAATAAATCCTCTATAAAAAGGGTCAAGGGCCGAATTACCTAGATTAGTAGCAAAACAGGGGATTCAAATGTAGAACAGAGGAGTTTTTTTTTTTTTTTTTACAAGAACAGAGGAGTTAATCACAGTGGAATCTAGCCTAGTTACCTTGCTGCCGGCGCCGACTCAAGGTCCGACAAGGTTCCACTAGATTCAGGATCACAAGAATAGAAAAGAAAATAGGAAGAGAAGAAGAGAAAGATAAAAGGAATCCGGTTCGGCTCCTTCATGGAGCATCGGAAGCCTCGTCGGAGTGTGGAACACCACTTGAGGTAGTCGGCCGTCGCCATCTTCACCAAACGGCACCCAGGTAAGCTCCGATTCCTCTCTCTTCTTTTCTTTTTCAAAAATTAATGTTAGAGGCAGCATGATAAGTAAGGGTGGGTGCCGGTTAGCTGCTCCAACCTTTGTTAGATGCTCGCTGGTGGAGGAAGACCACTGATGCAATGGTCGCCTTGCTCGGGTGAAGTGCAGCCATGACCGGAGTGGAGTTATCCATCGCGGGGAAAAAGAAATGACTTGTGGTTCTTGATTTTAAACCCGATTAGAAACCAGTTCAACATGGTGAACCGGTTGATTCAATTAGTTGGTTTACGAAATCAAATTGGCTAACACAATTGGAACTGAACCCAATCTGTTATTGCCAAATCACTTTCCTTGCACATCGGACAAGAGTGAGGATCTAAAGGACGGTAAGGACGGGTCTAGGAATCTTCAAACGCCTTTTTCCCGAGTAGAAATCCTGCAAGAAAGTCTTTGGAGACCAATTGTTCCAGTGAAGACCCTTTGATGCTCAAGTGAGTAACTCAAAAAACAGTTATGAGTAATGGATTAAAAGACTTAGCCAAAAAACTTGGAGTTCAGATCCCCTTCTCATCATAAGCTAAGGTTCTTATACCTGTTCAGGAGCCCCTCATACCTTCTTTGAAAGGTTATTGATTTCGAGACGACATCACCTGGCATAGGATAGACGGCAAGGCTGATAGGGATAGGTCGCAACTATCCCTGAGCCTATTAGGGGTAGCTTGCCATCCCTTCGTCTAGCACAGTACTGCAAGCGGTAGGCAGCTCTGGTCTTGTCAGGCATGCACCGTAATGGGCAGTGGCAGCGGGGGCCGCATGGCAGCGCGGGTGTCAAACGGGTCATGTAGGGGCCATTGTAGGCCGACTCTGGAGTCGGTGCTGGAGGCCGACTCTGGCGTCGATCTTGGAGGCCAACTCTGGCGTTGGTGCTAGAGGCCGATTGTGGCATCGGTCTTGGAGGCCGACTATGGCATCGGTCTTGGGATCGTCTGGATTAAATGGAGGCCTTAGGGATCCTCACTAAATGGCTTTGCCCATCTAACCCTCATCTCCATCAGTTACCTTGTTCGTTAGCCCTAACATGAATTGATCAGCCACATCAGATGCCCCCCCGGCTCCTGAGCCAGTGTGGTTACGTTTTTCTCCCATTGAAAGCGGCATACAATCATTTGGTGGCTGATCCCCACACGCCATTAATTGCGGAGAGAGGCACGTGTCCCCAAGGAATAATGCCTCTTCAATGCGGAAGATATGGGGCACGACAACGCTATCGTCCTATCATCCCTCACCGTTGGATTCGGTGGGATCCTCCTTAAAACCGAGGAAACCCTTCAAACTCTACGAAAGATGATTGCCATCATAAGGCTGGTGTCATCAATGTTTCATCATTGGCTGCAAATCACGCTTTCAGCGCACCCAATGGTTATCGAGGTGCCTCACTCAGTGGTGGGCATCCACTTGGCAGGCTGAATCAAGCGGGACAATTTGAAAAAATGGGCATAAAAGGGAGGTTCCGTCTGACCTCAGCCATTCATGCCCCCAAGGACTTCTTTTCTTCTTTCCTCAAGCTCAAACTCCCTCCAAGACCTATGCGCACACCATGGCCCATACTTGCGCACACCATGGCCCATACTTGCCTAGCACTGCATCCACTTGGCACCATGCCTGCATGCACCTCCGCCCGCATGCGCACCACGCTAGGCCAAAGTGCACATGCACACCTGCACGCCAGGCCCTAGCCTGTGCCTAACTCTGCTAGCTAGCCCTGCAGCAGCAGCTTGGTCTGTGCCTTGCCGGCCATGCACATCCCTTTGGAACCCAAACCTGTGCCTAGCTTAGCCATTGCCATGCCACTCCATCCCACACTTGGCCATGTGAGTGTGCATGCCGTGTGCTCAAGCTTGACTTGATAACACTGATGGTCATGAGATTCCCTCATTAATTGGTTCTATAATCCTTCACCATGAGGAATATATACATGACCACATTTTGCCATCAAAAGATCATCTTTCAGCTAGTACCTCTAAGTAATTCTATCTTGGACTTATTAAAGTAGCTTCTAATAACTAGCATCCGATTGAGCCACTTCACGGATTTTATTGAAAAATTTCACTTCAATCTGAGAGGTAGCGGCAACTATCTCTTGAACACCCCTTTGACTTAGGGCATCTGCAACCTGGTTGTGCCTTCCAAGTTTGTACTCTCAAATGAAGTCATATTCTGCAAGGAATTCTTGCCAATGCACCTGTCTAGGTGACAGTTTCTTCTATGTCAAAAAGAAAGTGTGAGCCACATTATCAATCTTTACTACGAATTTGGTTCCCATCAAATAAACTTGTCAAGTTCGTAAATAGTGCACCACTACAAGCAATTCTTTTTCATAGGAAAGATATCTTTGTTCTGCCTCCTTTAATTTTTAGCTTTCGAAAGCAACTGAATGTCCCTCCTGCATAAGGACCCCTCCAACAGCCATGTCAAAAGCATTTGTATGAACTTCAAAAGGCTTTACAAAGTCAGGCAACTTCAACATCAGTTTTGAAGAAATGGCTACCTTGATGTCTTCAAATACCTTCTGGCAACTTTCTACTCATAGCCAAGGTTAATCCTTCTTTAGAAGATCCATCAAGGGGGACACTTTTCTTGAGTAGCCAGCCATAAATTTGTGGTACTAATTAGCTAGCCCAAGAAAATTTCTCGATTTCGTCATCTTATTTGGCTTTGGCCATTCAATGATGGCTTGCACCTTCCTTGCATCCCTTTTCACAAATCCATTGCCGACAAGGTGCCCAAGAAACTTGATTTCTCCAAGGCAGAACTCAAATTTTTTCTTCTTTACATACAAATTATTTTCCCTCAAACAAGCAAATACAAGTTTTAGATGCTCTAAGTGTTCCTTGAAGGAATCACTATACACAACAATGTCATCCAAATAGACTACGACAAACTTGTCAATATCGTCATGAAACATATTATTTATCAAATTGCAAAAAGTTACAGGGGCATTAATCAAGCCAAATGGCATGAACAAAAACTTGAAAGAGCCATACCTCATGACTGTCGTGGTCTTCGGTTCATCCTCCTCTGTAATACGGACTTGCCAGTATCCTGATAGTAGGTCCAACTTGGTAAAATGCATGACTTTAGACAAGCGGTCAAACAAGTCTGCAATCAAAGGTACCGGATACTTGTTCTTGATAGTGACCTTGTCAGGCCTCTATAATCCATACAAAGTCTAAGAGAGCCATCTTGCTTTCCTTGAAACAGCACTAGGGCACCGAAAGAGGCTTTCGATGGTTGAATCTTTCTCAAGTCCAACAGTTCTCCCAACTATTGCTTTAATTCAACCAACTCCTTTGGGGACATTCGATAGGGAGCTTTGGCAGGAGGCCTTATGTCAGGCACAAGTTCGATCTTGTGGTCTACACCACGATGAGGTGGAAGCCCCTTATGTAGCTTTGGGGGCATGACATCATAGAATTCCTGTAAAATTGCAACCACCTCCATTGGCACTTCCGCCATCTCCTCTGAGCCCTCCTCTATAATCGCTATGAGGTAGGTGCCTTGGCCCTTTTTGCAACTACAAGCCAACTGCCTTGCGAAGATCATCTTCACTTTGTGAACAGAATCCTTTCTTTGCACAAAAATAAAGCAAGGCTTTTTCTTATCTCGAATGAGTATTCCATACAAATATGGGATAATAGCAACTTTAGCGCCAATGAAAAAGTCGTTACCAAGCATGACATCAAAGACATCTAGGGGCACCACCACAAATCCAACCGGCCTTCCAAGTCACCAATGAAAATCTTGACATCAAAGGCCATGCCTCTCATGGTCTGAGATTGGGAATTCACCGTCTTGATGCGGGTTGAATGTTTAGACATGCTCACACCTAAAGTATTCACCATCTTTTCAATAACAAAACTTTGAGTGGCACCAGTATCCACCATCGAAAGGACACGATGCCCATTGATTCCAGTCTGGACAAACATTAGTCGGGGTCGATCCTTTGTTGATTCTTCTACTTGGAGGACTCCAAGCAATTAAAGAGGAGCAATTTGTTCAGGGCCTTCCAGGCTTGAGTCACTCCCATTTGCGTCATTTGCAATGAGAGCATTTAATTTTTCCCACTTTGGACAATTCTTGGCATAGTGAGGGCCATCGCAAATATAGCAATCCGGATGGGGGTTCCCCTTGTCCTTCTTTGAGGAAGGGCCATCTGCCTTTGCTTTCATTTTTGCTTTCTCAAATTCGTTTGTATTCTTTCCACCGACTTCTTTTTGCTTAGGGGTCTTCTTAGGAAATTTATTAGTAGGGTGAAATTTGTTGGAAGGATCGAAAGGGAACTTATTGATATGAATATCCACTAATCTTTCGGTAGTAGCCAATGCGGCGGACAAGTCTATAATCCCTTGCCTCTACAACTCTAACTGAGCCCATGGCTAAAGGCCAGATAAGAAGTTGAACAACTTATCTGCCTTCGACATATCCTTGATGTCCAGTATGAGAAAACTAAACTCTTTTACGTAGTCCCTCACATTGCTATCTTGCCTCAATTTCTTCAGGACATTCCTTGCAACCCAAGAAGTATTACAGGGAAGGAATTAATTCTTCAATTCTTGCTTCAAGGCCTCCTAAGTGTGAATCTCGGGTCGACCAATGTCATCTGATCGGATCTGCCACCAAAGCTTTGCATCACTTGTAAGGTACATGCAAGTGATGGAAAACTGATCTCCTTTCGAAACATGAGCAGCCATAAAGTACTGCTCCATGTCTCATAGAAAGTTCTCCAATTCCTTGGCACTCTGAGTAACATGATAAGAATGTGGGTCAGGGACCTTCATTTTAACTTTTGCACCACCATGAGGATGGATCTAGATTATCATCTTGATTAGTTTGATATCCGATATCGCCTCGTCAATCCGAAGTTGTACGGTCCCCATTGACTCCTGCAGCACAAGTATAGTTGCTTGAAAAGCTTCAACTTGCGCCCATAATGAAGCCGCTTGGTCTGTCTAAGGCAACCCGACAATTGCCTCCAATTGGACCATCTTTTCTCTCAAAGCTTCCATATTGCTACCTCTGGCCAGTATTAATGCAACAATTCTCTAGAAAGAAAATCTTTTAAGAGCCTGCAATTGGGCTCTGATACCACTATCACAGGGTTCTAGTTTGGACTTGATTTTTCTCTAAACTAAAGGACTTTGTGTGGGACTAGATTCCTCAATCTAGTCAGCCTTCCTTATCAAGACATAAGTAAAAGAAAAACTTCTTTATTAAATTCTCATAATACAAGCACACACAAAAACCCACCCCAATGGTCTCAGTACATGTGTATCCCTTGCCCGAAGGCATATGTCCTACAAATAATACTTGCAGTGGATAGTTTCCCCAACTGCTAGAAAGTTTTTCAAACTATTAGGAGCTGCCTGGCCTGAGTCTTAGGCCATACAAGCTGATAGCCACATTGACAAGAATGTTTTAGGAACCATCCAAACTCCCTTTGTTAGACAAACTGCCTTTCCCGCTTAGATATTCGACTAGCCACGAGCACACCAAATGGTCATGTCCATCATCCCACTAGGTTTGTTGAACCCTCAGTCTAAGAGCACCGAACTAACTTATGTGTGCACGGGTATGCACCCATCCATGCCTTTGCGCCTATGCTCTGAGCACAGGTCCGCCAATGCCATGTGTCATGGTTTGACCATCGCCATGTAGGACTCCATGGACGACAATACTTGTCTGCATAAGATTTGCCATGGCCATGCCCACCCCGCATCATGGCCAAGTCCGCGCTCGTCCTTAGAATGGAGCGCTTGGCAAAGCACCCACTCTCAATAACCTAGAGGGGCATCCAGCCAACTCTCACCCCAAGGTTTCGAAAGTTTGAGCAGCATTGCAATCTAGGCCCGTGACTTGCATGTGTAGCCCCTCCCTCTACGGCACTGGCCAACTTCTGCATGGGTAGCGCTGGCGGCCAGCACCGTGCCCCCAGTAGTCCTACACGGCTAGCGCCGCACAGCCGACATTCCGTGTGGCCAACGTAGTGCTCCTAGCAATCTCGGGCGGCTAGCGTCGCACAACCGATGTGCCCATTCATCCTACACAACCCAATCATCCTACACGGCTTGCATCATGCCGCCGATGCGCCTACGCTGTGTGCCCCTGCGCGGCCCACCATAAGCCAGTTGTCAAATTTAGGTTTTGTTCTCCATACCCTTCTTGTGAGGGTTGCTCACTTTATATAAAAGTTGTCAGACTAATTACAAGGCTAAAAATCAGCCATTACATAAGATACACATGATTATGTAAGGTAAGAATAAATGTCTATCAATTTTATGCATATATACAATATACTCTACACTTATGGCAATGATGCTAATTTTCTGCCTAAACAATTCTCCCCTTGATGCGTCCTTAGTTAGCCAATTTGAATTTCAAAATTTAAATTTAAAACTTCCGCTTAACTGGTCCTTTGGCTCACCAAATTAGTCATGAAATCTATCATTTTTGCATATCAAATCAGCCTTTGAATCTGCCATTTCTGAGCACCAAATCAGCCTTAGAATCTACCATTTCTGCTCCCTTGACTAGCTGTTAATTCTACTAATATCCCCCCTCAAATTGATGCTGGGCGATTGAGAAGCATCAATTTGTCAATTAAGAACTGATGTCGGGGACGAGAGAGAGCCTTGTGAAGACATCAGCAGTTTGATGTTCAGTAGAAATGTGTGGAAGAGTAATCTCCTGATGAGCAAAAGCTTCACGAATGGAATGACAATCCACTTCAATATGTTTGGTGCGCTCATGAAAAACAGGATTGGCAGCAATTTGAATAGCACTGGTATTATCAGCATGAAGAGGAGTAGAGTAAACTGTGGAACACTAAGTTTGCCTAACAACCCTCGAAGCCATATAATTTCAGAACAAGCAGACGACATAGCCCGATATTCAGACTCGGTGGATGACTTCGATACACGAGCCTGCTTCTTACTCTTCCAAGAAATGAGGGCGTTGCCAAGAAACATACACCAACCTGTAACAGAACGACGAGTATCCACACAACCAGCCCAGTCGGCATCACTAAAACCCTTCAGCTGTAAAGAATTCTCAGAGGAAAAAAATAAGCCACGACCAGATGTCCCTTTGAGATATCGAAGAAGACGACGGACAGCGGCCAAATATGTCTGGCAAGGAGCCTGCATAAACTGACTAACCTGCTGAACAGCAAACAAATATCAGGTCGAGTAATGGTCAAATAATTCAAACTGCCCACTAGCTGTCGATACATTGAAGGATCAAATAAGGGATCACCATCTGCCTGACGCAATTTTAAATTGACCTCCATAGGTGTAAGAACCGAATTTGCGTCTTGAAGGCCTGCTAAAGAAAGAAGTTCTTGGGTGTACTTATGCTGATGTAAGAGCATGCCATTTGGGCAATGGTGAACCTCAGTCCAAGAAAATACCTCAGTGGACCAAGATTTTTCATATGAAATGAAGATTTGAGACGCTGTTGGAGTTGCTCAATTAACTGGAGATCATATCCAGTAATCACAATATCATCGACATACACAAGAAGTATAACAATCCCAAGGCTAGTCTTGCGAAAGAATAGAGAGGAGTCATACTGACTCTGAGAAAAAGTGAAATCCAGTAGAGTAGTACAAAACTTCTCAAACCATGCCGCGGTGCCTGCTTCAAACCATACAGAGATCGCTTGAAGCGACAAACCTTAACAGAAGAGGAAGGAAACAAGCCAGGAGGAGGAAACATAAATATTTCTTCCTTCAGATCACCTGTAGAAATGCATTCTTCACATCCATCTGGTGAAGCGACCATCCTTTCGAAACAGCAATGGCCATGATAGTGTGGATAGTAGTCATTTTGGCAACGGGAGCGAATGTTTCCTCATAATCAAGCCCATACTCCTGTCTATTCCCGAGTGCTACTAGACGAGCTTTATATCTTTCAATAGATCCATCAGCACGTAGCTTGATGGTGTAGACCCATTTACACCTAATAAGTTTAACTCCAGCAGGAGAAGGGATGATGTCCCAAGTGTGATTGTCCTAAAGAGCCTGAATTTCATCCTGCATAGTTTGGTGCCAACACCCTTGAGTAGAAGCTTGAGAATAAGACTTAGGTACAAAAGTAGTATCAAGAGTAGTCTGAAGAGCCAAAGAAGAAAAACCATACCAATCTGGGGTCGGGAAATCCTAGTAGATCGTCGTGGCTCATGCAAGACAGGATCAGGTGGCGGTTCAGAGGAAGAAAAAGGCAGTGGGCGATGTCGCTGATACACGATATCGGGCTTAGAAGGAGTATGAGATACATCATCAAATGCAGAAGTGAAATAGAGGGAGAAACAAGATTAGTACGAGATGAAAAGAAATATTGATTTTCAAAGAAAATCACATTGCGAGAAATACGAAGCTTGTTAGCATCCGCATCATAACACACAAATCCTTTATGAGAGTTACTATAACCAAGAAAAGCACACTGAATAGATTGGGCAGAAAGCTTGTGACGTTCAATGGGAGGTAAATGAACAAAACAAGTGCAACCAAATATATGCAAATAATTATAATTAGGAGAAACACCAAACAAACGAGAATATGAGAATCAAGATGCAAGGTAGGAGAAGGTAGACGATTAATCAAATATACAGCTGTAGATAATGCTTCTACCCAAAATCTAGAAGGTACAGAAGATTCAAGCATCAATGTACGAACAACATCTAAAAGATGTCTATTCTTACGCTCGACGATTCCATTTTGTTGAGGGGTGTAAGGACACGAACGTTGAGAAAGAATACCCTTCTGTTGGAGAAAAGATTGAAAATCATGAGACATGTATTCTCCCCCAGAATCTGAATGGAAGATCTTAATACAGGTAGAAAATTGAGTTTCTACATAGGCAACAAAAGTTTTGAAGGTTGAAAACACATCAGCTTTAGAATGAAGAAAATAGACCCACGTGAAACGACTGTAATCATCAATAAATGTCACAAAATATCAGTATTGAGCATGAGAAAGAACAGACTCATACCCCAAACATTAGAATGAATAATATCAAAGCATGTAGAAGCACGACTACCTTGCAAAGGAAAAGGTAAAGATTTGCTTTTTCCTAGTTTACAAGGAGCACAATCAAAAGGCAAGGAAGAAAACTCATTTGTATTACTCAAATAACCATATTTCATGAGATGTATCAAAATTATAGAGTTGGGATGACCCAATTTTTTATGCCAAAGATGGCTATTATTATTAGCAATAGCAGAACAACCAACAAAATTTGAACGAGGAACGAAAACGACTGAAGAGAAAAAGACGTCCCACTTTAGGCCCCTTCGCTATCTCTGTCCCGACGCTTGATCCTGCACACGACAACCAGAACGATCAAAATGAATAGAACAATTATCTTCTACTAATTGTCCAACAGAAATGAGATTGGCAGATAAGTTAGGAGACACAAAAACATCAGTAAAGGAAGACCCCATATTTCCAACTGCAGTAATGGGAAGAGTACTACCATCTGCAATCTGAATATGTTGCTGACCATCATACTTACGAACATCTTGTAAAGCTGCCAAACTTTCAGTCATGTGATTGGAAGCTGTAGAGTCAATTAACCAAGGAGAAGGAAGGAGATGTTTCTTGCCTTGGAGACCAAGAGTAGAAAGGGCAGAAATAATCATCTGTTGAACCTGCTCGGGCGTAATGTTGGAAGAAGAACTTGGAACTGTGGGCAGAGTGGAAGATATAGGCACAGAAGCAGACTGAACAGCAGTATGAAAAACAGGAGCAGATTTATTCTAAGGGCATATACGATAATCCTTAAGAATATGACACTCCTTGCAATAATTACAGAATTTCTTGCTGCAATATTTTGCAATATGCCCAATTTCCTTGCAACTATAACATTGTGGTGGAGATCTAGATCGTCCTTTGCCTTGAGCAGCGTATGCCATATTAACCATCTCAGAACCACCAGTGTTTTGATCAAGGCCAAGCTTTGAGGCAAGACGCTGTTCTTCACGCAAGAGTTCACCCAAGCAATCCTCTAAAGAGGGGACAGGTGTGCGATTGATTAACCCAGCTCGTGCACTTTCAAACTCGGGTCTGAGCTTCATCAAGAATTGATCCTGCTGTCTCTCAGAATGAACCGCTTGTAGTGCTGCCAAAGCTTCTTTGGGAACCTGAGAATGCACCAATCCAGAATAATCACTCCATAAATTAATAAAACCAGAATAAAATTGCTCAATAGAAAGATTCCCCTGGCGATAGTTTCCAATGTCTAACTCCAATTGAAACTTTCGGGCAGAATTATTTTGATAATAAATTTACCGAAGGTAATCCCACATTTCCTTAACAGTAGTGAACCTACGAAGATTATTGACCATATGAGGTTCAACAGAGCTGAGTAGCCAGGAAGCAATTTTAGCATCCTTGCTTTCCCATAAACTAAGCTCCTTGGAATCAGTTGGAGCCTTAGAAGACCCATCCAAATGACCCCATAACTCCTTCCCTTTCACAAACATCCTGAATTGGAATTCCCAACTGGTGTAGTTCTTGCCATTAAGGCGAATAATAGAATTTTCTCCAGACATAATAAAAAAATTGACAGAGCAGAGAAATCACAACAGTTACTCTTCAGAATCTATCGACAGCTACCAAGCAAAAGAAAAAAAAGATCCAACAGTCACCAAGAAACCCTCAAGAAATCAAGAATTCAAACAAGCCAAGAGAAAACCACGAAAATAATTTGTGGTCACCAAGAAACCCTCAAGAAATCAAAAATTCAAACAAGCCAAGAGAAAACCACGAAAATAATTTGTGGCTCTGATACCATGTCAAATTTAGGTTTTATTCTCCATACCATTCTTGTGAGGGTTGCTCACTTTATATAAAAGTTGTCGGACTAATTACAAGGCTAAAAATCAGCCATTACATAAGATACACATGATTATGTAAGGTAAGAATAAATGTTTATCAATTATATGCATATATACAATATACTCTACACTTATGGCAATGATGCTAATTTTCTGTCTAAACAATTCTCCCCTTGATGCGCCCTTAGTTAGCCAATTTAAATTTCAAAATTTAAATTCAAAACTTCCGCTTAACTGGTCCTTTGGCTTGCCAAATTAGTCATGAAATCTGTCATTTTTGCATATCAAATCAGCCTTTGAATCTGCCATTTCTGAGCACCAAATCAGCCTTAGAATCTACCATTTCTGCTCCCTTGACTAGCTGTTAATTCTACTAATACCAGTGAGGGTCTGACAACTAGCTACTAGGATGTGGACTAGGTGACATCAAGAAAGAACAGTATGCCAAAGAGGTTGAAATGGTTAGATTTGAGACACCTTGTATTGATACTATTGATATGTGGTACTAGTTCTAACAGTATTGGAGTGATTTTTTACTGGCCTAAACTGACAACATTGAAAAGAACTATAGACTGAAGAGGCCGATATAGAATCAGCTATAGTTTGTGAATAGAACTGGGGCTGAATTTAAAGTACTGGATACTACTATGGAACCAATTTTTATGTGCATATATTGTTAAGTTATGTTGTTAGACATGAATTATTAGTATGAAATTATTTTATTTTTTTAGTTTGGTATTGTTCGTATTTTAAGTGGTGAAAGGATACAACTTTTCATCCTGAATGAAAAACCCACAAAAACATGGTGCCAAATCAGTAATTGTTTCTCTTCCATTAGCTTGCACCATTATGTTTGAACATTGTATCTTTAATGAACTGCTTGTGTTGCTCGGGCTAAAATCTATTTATGAATTAACTTTGGACAGATTTGTCGTGATACATAAAGAACTAATAGATGAGTAGAGGCGATTACAAGTTTGACGTTAGGATATAATTGGCCCGGATTTTGGATGGAGCAAATTCAGAAATTTTGCCAGTCTTATTTACTTCATTATGATATCATATTTACAACCTATCTACTCCACTGGCTGCAGCTGAGGGGGTCCAAAATGCAAACATGCTTTACAACCAGTGGTAGATAACCAAAAATAAATAGGAGAGATCTTATCATTAATATCAATCTATACATGGATTCTTGGGCTCATTAATGTAAAAAAGGGACGATTGAGAAGACTAATCATTATTTTATGTTCAACTTCAATCCCTACTAAATGAAAGCTTTGCACGTGGCCTTCAATTCTAAAAATTATTTTATGTTTAATCTCCTTCTTGCTTGTAAAGTGCATCTTAGATAGAGAAAACGATGCACGTGGAAAGACCCAATTTCATATAAAAATAAATAAATTACAGATAAGACTAAAAATAAGATGTTAAATATATATGGGCCAAACATAAACGATAGGGAAACAAAGGATCTATATGTTTATCTCATGTAAAAATTTTAATTGACCAAAATATACTTTTAATTCTCAAACTGTCACTTAAATTTTATTTTAATTGTTAAATTTTTAATTATTATACCTAAGCCTTTCATAATTTAAAAATATTATATTTCTTATATTTTATTACTTAAGAATTAAAATTAATAAAATAATTATTGTGCTAATTTAGCATAAATCATTTCATCAACTGTAACCAATCTGATGCAGTGATAAATCAAAAATATAACATTTTTGAAGCATGAAAAGAAATTGCAATAATTAAAAGTTTACAAGCCCTAATAAATTTTAGATGAAAGTTTAGAAAAAAATTTATATTTTTTCAACTTTTAATTTGTATCAACACCGCTCTCTTATCTGGATCAAACAAGCTCAAGTCCATACTTATGCGGTCTTAAGCTATACAAATTATTAAATTATTATTTTTTATTTTTAAATTATTAATACAGTATGTTAATGTTTGAAGGGATTTGATAAAGTTTTACGTTTACTATTAACTGTCTAACAACGCAATCCTTCTTCAGAGTTGAGCTGAGTTGTATTAATAGAGCAGTATTATTTTTAAAACTTTTAGGTAGTGTTTGAAATAGGGGATAAGAGGGAATATCCCTTGGATATCCCCTCTTATTCCCAAAAGCCATAACTATAAGGGATAGCAGAAAATAAAGTTAACCAAAGGATAATCCATGGTTAACCAAGCCATAACTATAAGGTTGTGTTTGAAATAGGGGATAAGAGGGAATATCCCCTGGATATCCCTTCTTATTCCCAAAAGCCATAACTATAAGGGATAGCAGAGAATAAAGTTAACCAAAGGGATAATTCATGGTTAACCATGGTTAACCATGGGATATCCCCTCAATTTATTCTCTAGAGAATGCAGGAATAGCTGGTTATCCCTCCAAATAAGAGTAAAAAAAGGTTATCCTATGGATTTACCTTTTTGCATTTGATATGATCAATGGGATAGCCAAAGGATATCCCTAAGGATAGCCAGGGGATAAACTCTATCCCGTACACTTATCCATGGATAATATTTTTCCTATCAAACACTACCTAAGGGATAGCAGAAAATAAAGTTAACCAAAGGATAATCCATGGTTAACCATGGTTAACCATGGGATATCCTTCAATTTATTCCCTGGAGAATGCAGGAATAGCTGGTTATCCCTTCAAATAAGAGTAAAAAAAGGTTATCCTATGGATTTACTTTTTGCATTTGATATGATTAATGTGATAGCCAAGGGATATCCTTAGGGATAGCCAGGGGATAAACTTTATCCGGTACAGTTATCCATGGATAATATTTTTCCTATCAAACACTATCTTAATTTCTTTAAATATTGGTAATGGCTTCTTTAGCCATTCCTCATTGGAGTCTAACATTCAACGAATAATTTGGGATCTAATTGGCAAACTTTTGCTTTTAAGGCAATCAATCCAGACCTTGATCAATCGACCGGGGAGCTACATAATTTCACACCTTTGTACGATTCACCGGTGACAAGGCGGTGACAGGGCGCCCGGATAGTCCACGAGTCCTATGGCAGAGTCCGCTTCACGCGTGAATGTAGAGTTTGAGTTTGTCTGAACACGGATTGGAACCGCGCTATGAAAATAAAATTCCGCCTCCAAAAATCAGATGGCGCCTCCCTTCTTTCAAAAGACCGCGAGTTCCTTCCCAACCCTTCGATTTCTTATAAATAAGGGGAAAACTCATATGAAACCCTAACCCCTAACCCTAATCTCTTCTGCTTCGGATGATCTGGCTCTTTCTCCGGATTATGGGAATGAGGAAAAAATCCTAGCTTGCGATGGAGTTCGAGCAACTTCCTCCTCCCGATCCCCCTATTGTACGTATGTTGTTTTTTTTCCCCCAGATTATCAGTATTTTTGCAGGGATTTTGTCCTCAATGTCTTCTTCTTCTTCTTCTTCTCCTCCTTCTTCTTCGCTTTTCCTGCAGGACTCTCATACGGGGAATATGGAAAGCTCCTGCCTTTCGCCGCCTCCGTCGAGTGCCGAGCCGCGTCTCGTGGTAAGTAGCCCTAATCTGCATTAGTTTTGTCCTTTTTCTGTATCTGTTCTATAAAAATCGCATCTTTTTTGTGATTTTGTCGTGAATCTATTTGTTTCGGTTTTGGTTTAGGGAGCCGCTCTCGAGAATTTGGGGAACACGTGCTTTCTCAATGCGGTTCTTCAGTGCCTCACACATACGGTTCCTTTGGTGCAGAAACTTCTGTCGGTCGATCACTTTTCTACTTGTTCTGGTATGAGATTTGGTTATCTTTACAGAACGAAGACTGTTTTGTTATCCTTGATGTCTTCTTTGTTTATTTATTTTTCTATCGTTTGGGTTTTCATATTGTTTCCGATCTCGTAGACGTTAGAATTTGTGAAAAATTTTCAGGAGTTGATGGTGAATTCTGCTGTTTTTGTGCGCTGAGAGAACACATCAACCTCAGTTTGCTCAAGTCAGGATGCGTTATCGCCCCAACAAAGATTGTTGATAATCTTAATAGTATCCTTTGAATAATTTAGACGTGCTTTTTATGTCTTCTATGGGTTGATTATTTAATGATTAGTTTCTGTTCATCCGCTCATATGTTAATTTTATCTGGTTTTTTTTTTTTTTTTGACCGGATGGGTTATTATTATGAGTTTATAAGTGAATCATGGTTTATTTCTTTGTTCTCATGTTGAATCTCGCATGGATTCTAAATTAACCACTGGGTATGATTCTTTACCATTTTTGTCGCCTTTAATTGCAACTTTGATGATTTATGACCGTTGAACCAATCTGATGTCATCTAATAGTTAGACTCTTGAAATTAGGGTGACTCCCTCTTGTTGATATAATCCTAGGTTAGGTTTTAAGCTCTATGGTCTCAGATGTAGCATGATTAGCTTGGTGCTGTATATTTCTTGCGCTAAGAGATAATTTGAGGTTACCTTGGTGCTTCAAAATTTGTTATATTTGATCCCAATTGAATAAAATTTTTCTTGTGCTTTGAAAAAAAAAAAAAAACAGAGATTAGTGCCTTCTTATTGCCCAGGAAGTAAAGATTAACATATGACATTGTTCTTCTTGACATAGTGATTTCTAGAAATATCGTCTTGTTTTCAGCTGGGTCAGCAAGAGGATGCTCATGAATTTCTCCATGCTTTGCTGGATAGCTTGGACCAGTCATGTTCCTTGGAGAAAGACAGCCTTGTCAAGCAGATATTTGGAGGCCGTCTCAGAAGCCAGGTAACTGCTGTCAAGTCCTTCCTTTCCACCAGACAGAAATCTGATTTCAACTTGTTTCCAGTTTCTTCTATGACATTTCAACTAATGCGATCATTGTTCCATTGAATCACTGTTCCATTGTTTCAGTTGCGATGCTGTGATTGTGGTCACTGCTCAGACACTTTTGAGCCCGTGATTGATCTCAGCTTGGAGATCGGTGATGTAGATGCCCTCACAGATGCTCTGATGTCTTTCACCAAGGTTGAGAAAATTGATGATCCTGAAGCCAAGTTCACTTGTGGAGGCTGCAACGCTCAAGTGTTCATGGAGAAACAACTCAAGCTGGACCAAGTTCCAGAAGTAGTTGCACTTCAACTCAAGCGATTCAAGAGTAGTGGCTTTTCACTACGAAGATTGATAAGTTTGTGGAGTATCCACTGGAACTGGATTTGAATCCTTTTCTTAGCTGCCCAGAGGATGGAGTGAGCATCCCTTCTAATTCCCAACTGGTATACATTTTTGCGCACAAATAAGTTCTGACTTTTTAGCATGCTTCATATGGCAGGTGCAGTTAAAATATGATCTCTATGCGGTCCTGGTGCATGATGGTACACCTAATTGTGGACATTATTACTGCACAGTTCGTTCCTCCCCAACAGCATGGTACAGAATGGATGATTCCGGGGCAAGTGTTCTATCAATATTTTTTCTTGTTACTTGTTACTCAGGTATGCTTATGGTTCTAACGATTTCATGTCCATTGCAGGTGGCCAGAGTTTCTGAAACCTTTGTGTTAAAGGAAGCAGCCTTCATCCTTTTCTATGTAAAGCAGGGATCCTCACCTTGGTTTTCAACTTTAATGGAGGCACAGAAGATACACCACCCAGATGACAGCAGTGATGCTTCCCCAGTATCTGTGTTGGATAATATAGATCAAGATCTTGTTTCACCTTCCATTGGCGAAGCTAGTTGCAGCAATTCAAGTGAGACATGGAGGAAGGATGAAGACCCACCAGCCTACACTCTAATCTTTCTCTTGTTAACAATAACAATGACAATAAGGGTCTTGTTGAAGGGTCATCCGAAGCTGTGCCGGAGAGGGGCATCAGACATCGCACCAGGCAGTCTATCCCAGATCATCATATCATTGATATTTCCCAAGATGACTCGTTGGGTAAGGTTTTTCAATCAAAATTAGTTGGAATGCTAAGTTATGTAATTAGAAATCAGCTTTCTAGAAGGCCGGCTTATCTTGCTCTCATCATTATACATGGGTTATTTATTCCTTTAGTCATTAAACGCTTTATTGTGATCATGTGATACTTCATCTTAAAGGCAATTATCTTCATTCGTTTTATATTATTCCTTTTGCCTCTCATGCCATAATCTTACAGAAGATGACAAGGAGAATCACCTTATTCCACAATTCCAAGTGGAACTGAAGGGCACTAGGGAAGTAGGGAAACCCACCCCCAAGACCAAGAAGGATGTGGATGTGTCAGTTAAGAGATTGGTGAGGGACATGCCTAGTGCACGGAGGTCGGGCATTCTGGCCTGCCTTGCCACGCAGCACCAGGCTTCACACAAACAACAGGGTAAAAGCCAGCGTCCCACTAAGAAAAGAAGGAAAACGAGTTTAGATGCACATTATGTGGATGGTGAGGATGGCCCTCCTAGGGAAGCAACAGCGGCAGGACAGTTAACGCTGGCGCCTCACAAGAGCCTTAGCCCTCGTTCTATCCGACGTGGTTTGTTTATAAATGATTCCGAAGTGTATTTTGAGATTGTCTAACCTCTTTGGGTTCTATAGTTGATTAGAGTGGCTGCCAACAATAATCCTTTCATCTAAAGCTCCTATTCTCTTTCCAAACACCACCTAGATGAAACTTCTTGTGTCAATGTTGATGTTGTTGTTCCATGATTTCGTTGTCCCTCTCTTGTCCAAATGCTGAGCTATCCTCTGTATAATTTTCTGATTTAAAAAAAAGAAGAATTTGTCTGTGACTTGTATCAATTTTCCCTCTTCTGAAATTCTTCCTTTATGTAAACGCTTGGTTCTTACTTCTTAGGTTGCCAGAGTTTTTGCATAAAATACAGTTATCCAGTTGGGAGAGAGCAGTATATTTTATTGCAGAAAACACCGGAACGCATGTAATAGGGTCGAAAATATTTCAACTCGTAATGTTAAACAAACTTCTCCTGGGCCCCGTTAGATGGAAAGTTTGAAGCTTGGAAAAGAATGGTGATACCCATCCTAGGTTTTGAAAAGAATCAATAGAAGGTTTCTCAAGAAAAATTAATATTTTTGAGTTTTCCCACGGAGCGAGTTCTACTCGACCTTAGATACTGTTACTTGCGTGTAAAACTCTTCAGTCAAAAAAATACGGGCTTTACATCTCTCTCGGTAGACTTGAAAATAAAAAAATAAAAAAATAACCTCTCTCGGTGAAGAGACCTCGAGGGACTGATCCTTATCCGCTGCCACACTCGTATAATTTTATCTATGCCGGGTGACTCTTCTCTGTATGCCAATGCCACAATCCAGTAGATTATCATATTGCTTATTTTGAAACAAAGATATTTAAGATATTATTATACGATATATCTTCGGCTGAGATCTTGGACAATAAATGTAGCAGGCATTTAGAACGTATATAGTGATCTTTTATTTCCAGTCCATAACAACCAACCATGGATTAAAATCTACTACGATCAACGTAGATTTCAAAAGTTCTTGCACTCTGTCGATAGCTTTGATCTTAGTTGCAAATTTTGCTTTTTATCTGTTCAATAAGAATTTCAAAACTTCAAGAGAGTCCAGCTAGGATAGACTATTCAAGACTCTCAGGATCTCTTATTAAAAACAGTCCAGCGAGGATAGACTATTCAAAACTCGAAAACAGAATCTCCCTAGTTTTCAAGTATAGTGATATACGGGATAAGATTACCTGGGTAGTATGCTTATTGGTCCCAATGCAGCCTTTATCGGAGAGGGATGCACCTGACACTATAATATGACCACAAGTGGTGAAAATACCTCAGCTTCGAAGGGAGGTTTAGGTGAAAAGATAACCAATGATTGAGAGGGGATAGAAGATAAAAATATGGGATACCATCTTGATAGGTTCCCATGTAATAAACATTCCGTGCTAACATTTCAATCTTTCTTTGACATTCTAAAGGGAATTTTTAAGAGTCGATTACATAAGAACTTGTACTTTATATTGTCTTGAAGTAGAGCCATTACATGTCTCCACAGTTGTTGAAATTATAGAACGATTTAACAAGGGGGCGGCCTTGGCTAAGAGAAGCTCTTCAAGCTCCTGCAGACGCTCATTTTACAGCTGAGATCAGAGCATTAGATTTCACTGCGGAAGTGAAGAGATCCCGGAAGGGGCCATGGAGTAGAGAAACACCCAACCAAGAATCTTCCCAAAAATAAATATCAGATCCAATTCTCTAACTGAATTAGCTGCTGTTTCAAAAAGTCACTTAAATCTTGATTGATACCGGGCTTCCGTTGGCTTCTATTTCTAGTTCTTTTCGTAGGCTCGATTAGTAAGGATTTTTAGGGGCAAGGACTTCTACGGAGAGAAGTTTCCAAATTCACTTTGCCAGCAAAATCTTATTGAAAGTGGCCACATCTTTAATCTTGAGCCCTCCTTCACTCTTTGAACCTTTTTCGTCTCTCCTGGCTTGTTAGGGACGGTGACAATTCTCAAACTTCAAATGGTGGTGCAGCTCTAGCTGTTACCCAAAAAAAAAAAAAAAAAAGTGCAGCTAGGAAGGGACAAGCTAGAACTCTACATTTTTTTTTTTCCTCCTCCAATAACGAGCATAGCAAGAAACCAATCGAAATCAGAGGAGGCTCGGACGCGGGTTATTGACACTAACCCAGGTCTCAGCAACTTTCCAAGTTTATTGGCACTAATCCCAGGTCTCAACAACTTCTGTCGTTTGAATATGCCGAGTGGGAACTGCAAGATCTAGAGCAAAATTCTGAATCGTATAACTGATTGTCAATTAATGTTTTTTTTTAGTTATTGTCCATTTGGTTCCAAGTAGTTTGGTGCCAAGAAAGAGAATTCCAACCACAAATAATTTGGGATTAAAGTTGTGTTGTCAGTGTTTGTCCGTTCATTTGATTCCAGTTTCCAGGCTTTTAGACTGCCAGCGATGAAGGCAAAACCCACACCCCACCCGGGAGACATCTGAAATTTTAATAACCGATCGGCATAATTGCACCTGATTTCTTTTATGTGGAAATAAACGGAAGCGGGAACAAATTGTACCATTTGGAACCTGCTTCATTGAGTTACAATCTAAATTGGAACAAATTAAGCCACCTGGATGCGTAACCCCTCACCAACATCATGATCCCTAGCCAATATCCGTAGAAACACAGAATGGGATCTGTCGAAGGCAAGGAACATCTTGTTTTGCAACTTAAAGAACATTCTTACCAGTTGCACACCCAGAGCTACGTGTGAAATAAATTCCTATGATATTTTGCAACGAAAAAATTGTGCCAATTTACTGCAGACAAGCATCACATAAACAAACATATATAAAATAAATTGACAAGATCCGCAAGGCATCGGTGCTGGAGTCAAGTAATTGCCATGTCCAGAAATACAAACACCAAACTTCTCAGAGCTGTAAGAAGTATACAATCCAAATACAACATTCTGCTATGGGTTCTACAAGCTCCAAATGCTTCCACCATGGCAAAAGTCAAGCACAGCAACTAGGAATGATGAACAATGTATCTCTGTGAAAAATTTATGAGATAAATTTACGACACTAGGTCGGCAACCTCCTTCAATGTTGAGATTGATTCAGTATTGGAATAAGCAGTTGTTCTTTAGAGATGTATATGAATGTGATCTCATTAGGCACGCTCAGAGGATTCTATCCTGAAAATCACTGATAAGGCTGGAAGCTAAAGAAGTCAACTTTTTCCCCGTCTCTCCAGCCATGTTCTTGAGGGAGGATATATCCTGTGATGCCTGAGAAAAGGAAGATACTTAAGCAAACCATATGGAGAAAATGCATATTGCAAACACTTCCAAGGCATTTATGAATAAACTATGGTCCTACACTAAAAGCCAACATATTTGATTTTCTGCTTCTCAAGAAATAATTTAAGATGTAAAGGTACCCATCCTTGTGGTAGCAGCAGCAAATTGCAAGAATGGAGAATGAACTGAATATAAAGACCACTCATCACCCCTCATGTATAACCCTTTCAAAAATGCTTGTATAAGATGGTTCTCATATGCATTTCTGATGTTGATGTATCAAGGGGAATTTCCAGAACTGATCAATCGCATATAACATCTCATCTTCAAGAAAGTACCTGGAATGAAATTCGGTTGATAAGATCTGCTGCAGCCAGGTCAAGTTGAGCATCATTCACATCATGACCAAAGAGATCAGCACTTGAAATGGAAGTTGAGCCCTGCAAAGAGGTAAGATAAAACAAGTGGCTTTGAACAGTTGAAGAAATAACATCGAAATCACAGTTGATTCTGTGAAACCATCTGCAGTAGAATGCAATAAAATCAACATGCTGATCTCCAAAGATGAGAAACAGGATAACCACCATATATGTATGTGTATGTGTGTGTAGAGAGAGAAGGAAGAGAGAGGTCAGGGTAGACTTGGCTACATTCGAATGTAGCCAAGCCAAGATCCGATCATCTTTCCCACCCTTAAAACCATACATTTCACAGATTGCTAAGATAGAAAAAGTGAAAAAGGTGGGGTGACTTCGAAATCCATATGGATTTAAGGATGAAAAAGGAACCGACCCTGAACTTGGCTGCATTTGAATGTGCCCAAGTCTACCTTCCAAGTCTATATATATATATATATATATATATAGGGGTAGACTTGGCCACATTTAAATGCAACCAAGTTTAAAATCTGATCATCTTTCCCATCCTTAGATTCACACAGTTTACGCATTTCAAAAATAAAAAAAAATGGGATGGCTTAAGAATCCATGTGGATCCAAAGGTGGGGAAAGTGAATAGATCCTGAACTTAACTATATTCAAATGTAGCCAAAACTACCTCCATATATATGGTTTAAATGTAACTCTAATGGACTTGTACATTCTTTGAATTGGATGGAGGTTCCACATTGATGATATGAGTTGTTGGATATGATATGCTCTCTCTAAAGACATATAGCTTATGCATCAAGTCATCAAAAAATATTATTACTTTATATTATTTAAATTGTCCAGTTTTTGAACTTGCATAGGCTAGGGTCACCAAATCATCTGAATTTTTTTTTTTTTTTTGTATAAGTCACATAAGTCACATCCAACAGCTTGGATCATCAATATGGAACTCCTATTGTCCGATTCAAAAAGGATATAACTTTATAAAAGTGACACTTGGTATAACTTGAACCCTCCTCTCTTTCTTTATGTGTGTGTGCTGGGAGAGGGGAGAGGGATAAGAGAGTTAACTATATTCGAATGTAGCCAAGTTCAGGATTCAATTATCTCTTCCACCCTTAAATCTACATGAATCCTGAAGCAGGATCCGAACCATGGGGATCTAAGGGTGTATACATATATATATATATATATATATATATATATATATATATACATCTGAAAAAAGTTCTCAGCAAGGTTTGTGAAAAGAGCATACCGAAAATTTTTGCAAGGAGATTTGAGCCTCCTGATCGGTATCATTCTGGTGGCCAAAGAATTGGGCTGATGAAATTGACTTTGCGTTCGAGAATTTCAGCCTTGCTTCATTACTTTCCTGGATCCGAACATCATCATAAGAGTTAACACCAACTAAAAATCTCAGAAAGTAACTTAGATGCCCAACAACAAGATCAAGTGTTAACTGATTTGGCATGCCTATTACATAGTTGTCCACTCCAAAAACCAACAGAAGCCTGGATCTAATTATGATTGGTAAAAGAATCATGCTTCATAACATAATAAACAGTAGACATTATGATAGTGCCTAAACATTCTTTGGGAAACAATTATCGTCATATGCGTGACTTCAGGTTAATCCTTAGCCCACATGCTCAGGCATGAAGTAAAACATGCAAAAACAATAGAAGCAGGTTAAGGGGAAATATGTGTATTGCTAAATTAGTGAATACTACAATAATCTTAAATTACTTGAACCCTAAACAGACTTCTTATTCCTTAATAAGCTAGGACTCCCAAGCACAGGATTGTTTCCATTTCTTGTCTCGCATAATAAGAAACAAAGCAAAACTTTGCTCATGAACTTGCAGACTAGAGAAGAGACGAGCACCAAGAGGAAGTTAGCAAGTGGCTTCTTCTCTTGGTTAGCTCCATGAAATTGCTGCACCTTCTCTATACTCCTGTTTACCCCCAATATTTTAGCTGGCGCAAGTTGTGGCCTGCAGAAACAAAAGTTGGTATAACATTGATTATAAATATCACATAACTTCTAATGCCTAGTATTAACAAAATATCCTACTAAATCGCCTAAGATTGACTCAATTGCACCCAGATCATCCTCCTATAGCATCAAAACAATTTTCTTCCCTTGATAAAGCAGTGATATGAAAATATCGTGGAGGAATAAGTGTGGGCACCCCCTAGAACGTAAAAGCTTTAAGTGTTCAAGCAACACTGTTGATTGCAGAAGTTCCTGGATGTTGTGTGACCAAAATTTGCTGCAGTTTACAAGTTAATCTTGACAAAACAAACAAAAATAATTAGGATTAGGCCTATGGTTAATTCTGCACTAGGAAATAATCTTGGGAGCAGAAGCATCACAATTCATGAAAAGAGCAGCTCCCCCAAGTCCCTAGCTTCACTAAACAAATAATCATTCATATTTGAGAGCTGTTAGTCTCTTGGATGGAATGTTAGCATAGCCACGCATGTGAACAAGGCCATAACAATGTCACAAGTATATTACCATCCCACATGAGAGAATTGCATCTCCCTCACCTCCCAATGCAATTCAACTAATCTGAAAAAGTTAAGAATGATTTTCTTCACATAAAAACTTGCTAATGATCATAATCATCATCTACACAATACAAAGATTCATCATGAAGGTATATGAATTATCAGATATTCTATCAAGGAATAAAATTACTGGCTTTAATGCAAATCCCAACCTTCCATAATGCCCCAGAGCTAGATCTTTAAGAGTCAAGCACATTTGCAATTTTGGGAACTCACTGGTACTTCATGATCTGACATGGTAAGGATAGAGATAGAGGTAGACCTAAACTAACATGAACAAAAATAATTAGAAAAAGATATAACTATTTGTAAATTGAATGTCAACTTAGTTCTGAATAGAACAGAGTGAAGAAAGCAGATTCATGTAGCCGACCCATGTAGTTGGAAAAGGCTTAGATGATTGAGTTGAGTTGAGACTGGTGCTTCATTATCTGACTCTGATTTTGGAATGTTTTCTCTCCTTTACATTGAATAGATTGTTCTTTTCAAAACAAAATAGTCATCAAAACAATTTTCTGAAAATAAACAAACATATTTTGTATGGTACATTAGGGTTCCCAGACATGACAGAGTGGAACTATTATCATCAGAGCCTTCAGCAACTAACATAAACATGACAGAAATAGCATTTAAATATTAAACCAATTGCATTTCAAGAAGATTATCACAGGGAATAACATAAAGGCCATGTTGCATGGTATTAGGTAACACAACTTGTTACAGAATACCATGAAAATACTGTAGGTTTTTACATAATATAACTTGCAAAAAATGGGGAGCTTCCTAATTTTGACGTATCCAAATATTAGAACAAATTAGAAACGATAGGAGAACTCGACTGGACTGCAAATGTATCACTTTTTCAAACATTCCTCTTCGCAACAATAGGCGCATTGAATAGCTAATCCATAACCATAGCCATGTGATGATGTTTCATCAACCATATCCACATCACTGAACACTAGAATCCAACAACTTAGGGAATTCAATCCGTCCTCCTAGTGCAGCTACCTGTAACAGTATTCCACTTGGTATAACTGCTAGCTCAGGTCAAATAAAATCCCCATTCTTTAGTGTAGTCTTCTCCTCCTTACAGCCACAATTTATCCTACCTGACAAATGTCAAGGTAGACAGGAAAAATCCAATAATGACAACAATAACTTTGCAAATCAATAATTCATTCGAAATAGGACAAGAATGCTGAAATTGATTAAGCTGATAAAACAATTTCCCTTGAAGTTTTAGTATGTTTCTACCTGCTAACCAGTGGACAAACTATATGGCATTGCCCAGCAAGCCACTATGATTTCAAGTATCTACACGAGAGTGGTGAATACAGAAAGAGACTAAAAACTAACATATGTGATTCCACGGATATCATCATACATAATACACTAATAAACCAAAATCATTCCATCCTAATATCTACCTTGGTAAATATTATACCTGGCATGCACATGTACAATATGAATGATGATTATGCTTCTTCAACAGCAACAAACATGCAACTGTAGCCTCTGCTCCATTAAAAAATGAACTTTGTCTAATAACAAAAACAAAGTCATGCTAGTTGATGTAACAAGTATTGATTATGAGCCAAGTCATACTAAGTGGCAAACACTAGCAGAATGTGATTATTAAAAGCAACACTCATGATGTAAAACACCGATAAATTGTGCAAGATGTGGTGCATCCTGTGTCTCTACACACGTATTTGACAGCAGAGAATGGTTTAGATATACTGAAATTCAATATATCTTTAAGTAAACAACATTAACCAAATAATCAGTATAATTTAGAGAACACTCAAAATTGGTCACTTTTGCTAATTTATATTTTTGGCATATATCATTCATCTATTCTTTTTCATTTCTTTACTAATATATTCAAGAAATTAGCTGATGTTTTGATAAACTGAATTCAGTTGTTTTGTCAAGGTATGCTAGCCATAAATAATCACAGACGTCATAATTGAGCAATTAAAGCACAACTTCTTGCATTCCGTATAAATTGAATTCTCAAGTGCGATTAAATAAAATAATGTTGACTACTTTGTCACATTGCACAACCAGAAAACTAAATAAATGTTTCTTTTTATTGCAACAAGTTCATTAGTTTTCAAGCAGCATGTTGTGAATGACATTAGAATAAAAGGCTACCTGGTAACTCCGAATTCCGATCACAAACTGAAATGGTAGATGGTAACTTTTGATGGTTAAAATTATATCAAAATGTATAACCAAACAAGTTCAGGGACATAAAAATCATAGAAGCCAACAAAGATCCACGAATGACTCACCAAGAACATGGGAAAGCAACATGACTTCAAAATGCAAAGTGTGAGAAGCCACATGTTCATGCAGAACTTATACAGAGAGGTTGCCATAGTTAAAATGGTAAGGAAGATGACCATGGAAAAAATGAATTGACCTGTGCAAGAGGCACCTAAGACAATAACTTCTATGACAGTTTCTAGAGGAAGCTTAAGTAATTAGTTAAGTTACGGTAGCTATGTTGACCCAAATTTGAAGTGTTTTTCTCTCCATGCTGATGGATATAGTTCCTTAACATCAATTGAGAATAGTTTGATTCACAACTAGATAAAATTTGTCACACGATAAAAGGACCTAACATTATTGGAAATACTTAAAATTCCAAGGTATCCAAAGGTTTCAAAAAAGGATTATTGCAGACCTCGTGTGGGACAGTCCTGCAGACAAGGCCAAGATTTTGAGGTGGTTTGGCATGGCTGGGCACAACTCAGGCCTGGTTTAAGGTATTTGTTAGGGTGGGCTATCCCTTGCATGCAGCCCACTAACTTAAAAGCCAAATGAAAGAAAGAGCATGATAGTTTTATGGAGAAGATCTTTTAAATAAAACTTTACCTGTGCTTTTGCTGAAGTAGAGCTTGACTTTTTCTGAAATCTGCTATCCATTCCAAACTCTGCAAAGAAATTTGAAGATTTTGGTGCTGCAACATGACCAATCACGTGAGAACCTCCTGAATTAGTCTCAGCAGATGGTATGCTTTCCACATACTCAAATCGAGAAGGAAATGGTGAGCCATGCAATGTGTCGGAATTAGCCAAAGATGTTAAGGCAGATGCTGGTTCTTCAGGTTTCTGGTCATAAAGACTCTCATTTGGCTGCAAGTTAAACACTTGGAAAAATTAAAATGGTCACATCACTTCTTTGTAATGCCTAGAAAGTATTGGATTAAAAGTCATAAATTTTGAGAAAACACTAAAAGGCAGATATGGAGGCTCCCTAACCACATGACAATATAAGGTCCAGCAAGAAGGAGAGGAAAGAAATTGTGGCCAGCAGCCACAAAATCATTTTGATGACCTCCTTCTGTAGCGAACCAAAACAGCACAATCAAAGCATAAATTAAATTTGGTAAAGTTCCTCGGACATCATTTCTTTTTTATTTTATAATTGGTAGAATGATAAAACACACAAATTTACCTTTGTCGTAAGCCTTCGGACGCCAAGCCCCCCAATCTTGCTTCCAGTCTTCTTCGGACCAATGGGCTTCACACCAACGGGCTTTTTAGCAGCATTTACAACTGCAGAATAAATAGGAGCCTCAGGTGACCGAGTACTCTCACGTTCATCCTTCTCATGTGAATTTTCCTTTGGGAAATCCTCAAGATGAAGCTCTGGAAGACCATTGACTGCATCTGGCGATTGGGAGGCTACAACAGGTGATGAATGCAAGCCACTATCTTCCACAATGCTTTTAGCAACCTCTTTGGAAAGTATCTGCCTATACAATTCAGCAGCTCTTGATGTATATTTTGCCTCAATTTTGCCACCATCTGTCCATCCATGCTGCTTAAAGAAAACATGTGCACGGTTGTTTCCCCCAAAAGCCATCATCTTTAACTGCTCCGGCATCCATGAGTCTAAATTTGTAGACCTTGAACACAGAGAAGCAAAACTCTTGATGGAGAAATATATATAAGAACTTCACAATCACCCAAGCAAGAAGAGGTTATACATTCAAAATGGTAACTCAATTTATAATAAAACTGTAGCCTCCAAAACAAAAATACTACCACTGTGCCGAAAGGGAAAAGTGAGAGAACATGAACAGTTATAACGGGCTTTCCAGGTCAAAGTCGAACCAATCTGATCAGCATACTGCAGTCATAACAACTATATACAGTTCTAGCTCAGTTGCAAGAGCCCTCACTAATTGTAGGAAGAAGCGTACGAACACTGTAATATCAAGCATGTTTTCCTTACCTGCTAATAGAACATTGCTTTCCAGTGACAACATTATCAACCAATCTATATGATTAATACATATATATTTTTTTTCCATTGACATGTCTAAGATCAACCTTATATTTGCAACAACCTTATGAACTCTTTATATAAATGCACTTCAGAGAGAAATACAGTTCCTTTCAAATTTATAATTCATTGCAGTCAAACTTCACATTAGTTGGTCGATCATTCAACAAAAGATCTTAGCAGTCAACTTTTCAATTTCACTTCATAAGATTAATTTTTCCTTATCCTATGGTTCTGATATAGATCAGCCATAACTATAAACAGCAGGTCAGGTAAAAGATATGTCAACACAACTGAAAGCTTTCAAATCATTATTGTCAACTATGATAACCCACTCGGTGTTCTTTGCCATGCAACCATCTTAGATCAACAAGAAGTCATCTCCAGTCCAATTAACTATCGCAAAAATCATAGATAAGCATTTCCACACTTAACAATTACACTTTAAGAACTAAAACATGCCTTTGCCATTGCATAAAAAGAGGTAGAATAAGTTATGAAAATTTTCAACGTGAAAGCATTAAGTTAGTTAGGTTAATGCTCTCTCCACTTGCCAAAATCAATCACTTCATCTTTTCAAAGACCAATCAAGTGATCATCAAACAAGGTTTGCGGTGATGCAGAATCAGCAATTCTAGGTCTAAATCTACACTCTTAATGGTATTCTTTTCTTTCATTTTGTTTCTTATTCAATCTACCAGCCTCATGCCCCCAGCACGTCAACAAATACCCATGTCAGTCGCTGGGGAATAGAACACAATGCTTGTAAAGCATTGTGAGTACATGGCATGACAACATGAGTGAACCTTTCGGAACTTGATTTTCTCATCATATTTGCAATGTCTTGATCATGCATCACGTTGAATTAACTGAAGGAACATTTGTGCAGACCTCCTTGGTATTTTTCTCTTTTTTTTTTCTTTTGCCTTTAGCATAATCAAACTGGTTTTGATCACTTAGCTTTTCTAATAGTCAGAGCAAAATTTCATCACCTGTGAACCTGCCTCTTCCATATCCTACAATCTATAATACACAATACGCTTTGATTAGTTGAAGAATAAAAATATGCCTTGATCACATACCTTTAGCCTTTTGTACAAAAATATTAAGTTGAAGAGATATTCTAAACTTCCGAAAAATTGAAATCTGTCCAGTGATTTCCTATATATCCCAAAATTGTTATCATCTTCATACAGCTCAGTGGAGAATGGTTACCGGCCAGGGAAATCAAAGTATGCATCTGGCTAGCATGAATATTTCTGACATCTGATCTCCTTGACCTCAATTGTTGAAGGGAAGGGATTGTCATATCAATGCCATTTACTCATTCATCACGCGTTTGGGATTACCTATAGTGAGCCTCATCTTGTCATGCATATAATTTCAAAGTTAAATGTTTTAAGGCTTTGAACCTTGTCAAATAGATTTAAAAAAACTGGCCTGAAGATTTGCAACAGTAACAACATCATCAAGTCAAGGTTGTGAAGAGGAATTTCGAAAAGGACCACATAAAATTCAGAAAACGTCTTCGAATTGATCAGGGGAAAAAAACACGAATTAAACCACAAAGATATGAAAGATAACCTAAAAGTTGCCTCTATTCAAATAAACAGACGACAATGACAATCCCATACCTCACGAAGCTAATGTGCACACCAAGGCTACGGTGGACGGCCGAGCAGTCAATGCAGAGAAAGATCCCGTACGTCACCGACGCCCACGTAGGATTCTTGGCGTTGCAATCAAAGCACATCTGAGTTGGAAAGATCCACGGTCAAAGGTGATTAGATCTGGAGGATCCCGTCGGGATCTGAAGTTCCCGCCCAGATCCTCAAAACGAAATCGATTTCCAGGAAAGCAAGAGATCGAAATTGAGATGAGAACAACGCACATCTATATCGGTAAACCTAGGAGAATGATTCTCATAAAAGAAAAAAAAAAAAAAAAAGACCAAAAAGACGAAGAAGAAAGAGAAGAGCTTCAAAAAATTGCCTTGTTCTCCGACTTAGATTTGAGCTTTCTGAAAACCGCGTTCTTGTCGGTGAAGCTTTCGGAAGCCATGGCCGCTGAGGTACGAGCCGCGAGCGAAAGCGAGAGAGAGAGAGAGAGGGGGATGAGGAGGGGTTTTTTTCCACGAGAGGAGGAAGGCAAGTCTGGGCTTTCCCTAGAGGAGGGGAGGTTTTGGTAACAATAACCTCCTCTGGGGAAAGGGGAGGCGCGGAGTAGGAGAGATCTCGTTTGCGCTCGCTCGACTTACAACGACGATGAATCAATAGATTATTATTAAACCCTCTCTCCACTATAGAGTCAAAAATGCGTCGCTACCGGGGAAAAAAGGTAATCGCGCGGCCACGAGCAATGGAATTAGAAGGTCGGTGGAACGATGCATTCGATCGCACCTCGCTTTCCTTTTTGGTGGGCGCGATACAGTTATATTTTTTTAAGAATAATTTCTATTTTTTATTGTTTAATATCTATGACATAAATATACTTTTTATTTTTATTTTATGAATAATTGTTTTAAAAAGTAAGTAAAAAAATTAAAAAGAATACTATTGATTTTAATATTTTTAAATTTTATAGGCTTTGTTTGCTGGCTGCATCTTCTAAAAATTTATTTTTATTTTTATTATCAAACATATTTTAAAAAAAATAGAAAGAAAAAATAAAACCGTTTTGAAAAATCAAACTTTCAACGGGTTCTTTCTTTTTATTCATCGCAAAAACTTCCATGTAATTGGGCCTGCCCAATTCAAAAACCTGCAGTAAAAAAAACGTAGCAAATTTGCCGTCGGTGGAGGGGATGCTACATTATGTACCTTTTTTTTTTTTAAAAAAAAAAAAGGATTGGGTTTTTTTTTTATTTTTTTATCTTTTGAAACAAAGAAGGAAAAATCAGAATCACGAGTTGAAATCATATATTCTGATGAAAGCAGGGATCCGAACCTGTTGAACTGGTGGAGGGATGTATTATAAGCTTGCATGCCAACAATTTTAAAAATTTTAGAAGGGCACAGAGGCACATTTTAATTGAAGTAACATATTTTTTTTAAAAAAAATCTTTAAAAAAATAAGTTGTGACGAAAGCTGATATTAAGAATGATGGATTTTTAAGCCAACCTGGCGTTCGGTTGCCCATATTTTATATGCCGAGTGTTGTCCTGTTAAACGAACAAATAAGACTAATAACCTTGGCCTTGTCCTCAAGGCATTGATATATTTGGACACATTTATTATTCACCATGCAATGTTGACGTCAAGGGTGATTTGCCCCTATAGATCAGAAAGATAACTATTGATGCAACCAAGTCACCTGTGATGAGCGCCGGGCGTACTGAGATCTATCGTGGGCCTCCAAAATGGGTGAAAAGGTTGTCTTCCTCCTCTGAAACCTGCAAGAAGTCCCGGACCGGTATTTCCTGCGAAGACCCTCCAACGCTCAAGTTAGTGAGCTTATCGAACAGGGGTGTAGTGTATTTTTTTCTCTGAGAGAGAGAGAGAGAAGTCCCCTCTTTTAGCTGAGCTCGAGGCCCTTTTATACCTGTCTTGGAGGTTCCTTTCTTTCCATTCCGTTTTGAACCGTCGAATCTTCCTTGTTAGGATAAGCTCCCTCGAACGGCAAGTGGGTAAGCCGTTGCTGGATGGGGCCGCTGAAGGTGGTAACTGCTGGGCGTGCCAGTTCCTGCCCGTGATTTCGGTGAGAGATATACGGTAACGGGTGTCTCGAATCTCGGGATCTGTTACCTGAAGTGGGTCATAGCGTATGTGGAAAAATAAGGCACCAAGCTAAAGCTGGAGCTGAAGCCAGGGTTCGAGGCCGACGCTGGAGGCCAGAGCCAAAGGCCGGAGCCATATACTGAGGCCAACGCCAAAGGCCAGAGCCAAAGGCTGGAGCCGTCACCGAAGGCCGGAGCCAAAGGCTAGAGCCATCACTGGAGGCCGGAGCCAAAGGCTGGAGCCGTCGCCAAAGGCCGGAGCCAAAGGCTAGAGCCATCGCTGGAGGCCGGAGCCAAAGGCCGAAGCCAAAGGCTAGAGCCGTCACTGGAGGCCGAGCCAAAGGCTGGAGCCAAAGGCCGACGCCAAAGGCCGGAGCCAAAGGCTGGAGCCATGATTCCACAATCCCTAGGATGAGCTATCACATCATTATCTCCGAAAATTGCGCAGGAGGTTATAATACCACTCAGAGGAAATGGTCAACCGTATCAGATGCCCCCCCCCCTAAGATGGGTGGGCGCATGATCATCAGCGAAAGGGGTGTTAATATCCACTAGGCGGCTGACTTTCGCACCATTATTTCGTCCGTTCAGGCTATTGGGATTGGGGAAGATTTCTCTCGGGTAAGGAGTTGTAAAAAGGCGAGCGTCATCATTGCGGTAAGGCCACTTCATCTTTCTATTGGTGGCGCTTTTCGTGTTTTTCGCGCCGATGGGCCGCCGAAGCGGCTTCCAGTTGAAGACAGACACATGGTAAGACCGGACAGCCGCGGGATGATTTGAAATGGGGCTATAAAAGGAAAAAATCCTCCCATTCCCACCTTCTCTCTCGTTACAGCCACCTCCCTTGAGTCTGCAAGCGTCTGTTTGCCTCCCGTGTCTGTTCCTCTCCTCGTGCTCCTTCAATCTTAGTTCGAGCTTTCCAGGTTAGTTCCCATGGCTTCCTCGCCCTCTTGTTCTATTTCTGATTCCGGGGTCGTTCCCCATTCCTTCTCAACCTTCTGCTTCCTTACCAAGTCAATGGACCACCCCATCTTCTGACCATTCCTCACCGAAGCGGTCGATCGGACGCCCCGCAGGGAGTCATCCGACCATCGGACGGACCTCCCCCCGGTGCCGTCGACAGCTGCTGGTCCTTCCAGCGTTGTCAAAGTCCCCCGAGTGGACCGCTTCCACTATGTCTGCTCAAGACATAGTAAACCTAAGAACCAAGTATAATTTGCCACCAAACATACGTCTGTCCTACCCTGCTCCTGATGACAGGGTAACCTCTTCCCGTCCTGGAAGAGTTTCCTTGTACGGAGCCTTTTTTAAGGCAGGACTTCGATTACCCATCCACCCTTTCATCCTTAACCTTCTAGACAATATTCTTTAACACCTTCCCAACTAGTCCCTAACTCGATCCGAACTATCGTTGGCTTTCTGGTTCTCTGTCACCTGCAAGGAATAGAGGCCAGTATCTCCTTATTCCGCAGTTTTTATACCTTCCGCAAGCAGTCAGGTTGGTGGTCCTTTACTCTAGACCCACTAGGATCCTCAAATTGTATCTTCCCACCTCTGTTAAAGGGTGGAAGGATAAGTTCTTTTTTGCCGATGTCGAGGGGGTGAGTGGAAGCTGGGGGACACCAAACACTGACGCCAATAGGGATTCTTCCATCCTCCCAAGGGATCGAATGGCATTTGGGCAGCTTCTTACTGCCGATGTCCCTCGATGTAATAAGCTTTGATCGACGAAAACCTTCGTCTTGCCGGCCTAATCCCTTCTGGTGGTGAGTACTTGATTACTCACATTTTTTCCTTCTTTCCTCTCTTTTTTTTACTCATATCCTATTTTTTAATAGGGATGACGCCATCACTTCGCGAGCTCAGGCAAGCTGTTACTAAAAAGAGGAAGG
Organism: Calamus simplicifolius; assembly: GCA_900491605.1. Taxonomy (NCBI): domain Eukaryota; kingdom Viridiplantae; phylum Streptophyta; class Magnoliopsida; order Arecales; family Arecaceae; genus Calamus; species Calamus simplicifolius. Next base: position 132,524 of record UESW01002041.1, on the reverse strand, counting down.
CAACGGGGAATGGGGCCCCGCAGAGGAGGGCCGTTGCTAAGATTCCAAGGAGGGCCGACGCTGGGAGGGCCGACGCTGGAAGGGCTAAGGTTGTGGAGCCCCCACGCCCAAGATTCCAAAGAGGGCCGATGCTGGGAGGGCCAAAGTTGTGGAGCCCCTGCATGGGTACGAGGCAGTAAGAGCCCAAGCCGACGAGCCCGTAAGGAAAGACACGGTAAGGGCCGAGGCCAGCGAGGAAGTAAGGCGGAGCCAGTCAAAAGGAAACTATTTGCCTTCAGTACCGGCTCCCTCTCCTAACATCCTACTCGATCCCCTTCCAGAGCGGGTCACAAAAGCACCGTCACCCCCGCCCGAAGCCGCCAAAGCGGAGCCGGTTCACTCAACCACAAAGCCGGCTCCAGCAGCTGTTATGCCCCCCAAAGGGGCAACAACCGAAGCGCCTCCACCGGCAAAGGTGCAGGAGTAGCAGAGTCGGAGGCGATGTCCTCCCAGGCAGCCCCCACGTCTGCGGAAAGGAAAGGCATCGACCCTTCCTTCCAATCGATTTTGGCGAACAACAGCCGCTGGGCCGAGCAGGCGTTGAACGAGTCATCCATGGTCGAGGTGCAGGAGTTTCTCCGATCAGGAGAGGGCTACCTTCTTCGAGAGGCATCTGTGTCACACCTCTGGGTGAGTTTTGCCCTATTATCAACTTTTTCATCATCGCCCTCTCTTTTTTTTTAAAAAAAAAACTAGACATTCTGTCCAGGCACTGAACTCCATGATTGCCATGAGGGACCTTTGGGCCCTAGGCGATGCCGCTCACGACTAATCGCGGGAGGAGATGTTGGCGCTCCAAGCCAGGGCAGAGAAGGCGGAAATGGCCTTGGAGGATACCCGAGCCACATTAAAAGGCCAAGCCGAAGCCATCCGGTTAAGAGCCGAGAAGGCAGAATATGCGCTAGAGGTTGCCCAGCGTCAAGCGGCCAACGAGCTGGATAATGCTCAGGTGGCCGAAGAAAAACAGAGGATGGCAGAGGAAAAATTGGAGGTGGCGAATCAAAATATGTATTTTGAAGGACCGACTATACTCCGCCACTATAGAGATAGATATGGTCAAAGAGGTCGCCCATCAGTCCGATGTCGAGATTGCCGACTTGAAGGCGGGGTGATCAAAGCTGAGAGGAAGGCCGCCGAGGCCGATAAAAAGGTCATGGAGGCCGGGGAGAAGGTCGCGGAGGCCGAGCGAAAAACCTCCGAGGCGGAGAAGAGAGCCACAGAGGCCGTAGAGGGCTTCAGGAAGTCTAGAGCCTTTAATAAGGAACTAGCCGAATCGACGACATTCGCTTACGAAGCTGGCTTCCATGACTGTAAGGAAAAGATTCAGAAACTCTACGACCTCGAAGGATTGAAGGGTTGGAGCCAGATGAAGTCCCTGAAGATGACGACCCAGCCCCAAGTGATCCTTAGTTTTTCATTTTTATTGTATTGCCTCAAGTCCGACTTAGATCGACAATTTTGTAAACTTTCAGCTATTAATGAATCCTTCGATCGGTAACACTTGTCTTTGATCATAATGGTTTTGTATGAGTTGTCGCGAACCAACCACCAATGGCTGAAAAGCTACAACACGATTTCTTTTTCAGTTAGAGAACTGATGCGGGATCAGTCTTGGTTGCAGAAACGAAAGTTGAACCATAGTATAAGACTCCGCTCGTGCCGACGCGAAGTCGTGGAATGCCTAATACCTCATTAGATATGCTATGCATAATTGGACAGCGTGTGCCGACACAGAGTCGTATCCTTAAATGCCGATGCAAAGCCAGGCATTGGTGCCGCCACGGAGTCGTGCTTTGGTGCCGGCGCGAAGCCGGGCTTTATTGCCGATGCGGAGCGGGCTTAGTCGCCGACGCGGAGCCGGGCTTAGGTGCCGACACGGAGTCGGGCTTTAGTGCCGATGCAGAGCCGGACTTTGGTGCCGACGTAGAGTCAGGCTTTAGTGCCGACATGGAGTCGGGCTTAGTCGCCGACGCAGAGCGGGCTTAGGTGCCGACACAGAGTCGGACTTTAGTGTCGATGCGGAGCGGGCTGCCGACACGGAGCCGGGCTTAGTCACCGACTCGGAGCCGGGCTTTGGTGCCGACACGGAGTCGGGCTTAGTCGCCGACGCGGAGCCGGGCTTAGGTGCCGACACGGAGTCTGGCTTTAGTGCTGATGCGGAGCCAGGCTTTGCTGCCGACGCGAAGCCGGGCTTTGGTGCCGGCGCGGAGCCAGGCTTGTCGCCGATGCGGAGCCGGGCTTAGTCGTCGATGCGGAGTGGGCTTAGGTACCGACACGGAGTCGGGCTTTAGTGCCGATGTGGAGCCGGGCTTTGGTGCTGACGCGGAGTCGGGCTTTAGTGTCGGCGCGGAGCCGGGCTTTGGTGCCGACGCGGAGTCGGCTTAGTCGCCGACACGGAGCTGGGCTTTAGTGCCGATGCGGAGCCGGCTTTGGTGCCGACGCGGAGCCGAGCTTTGCTGCCGACGTAGAGCCGGGCTTAGTCATCGATGCGGAGCCGAGCTTAGGTGTCGACACGGAGTCGGGCTTTAGTGCCGACGCGGAGCCGGCTTTGGTGCCGGCGCAATGCCGAGCTTTGTTGCCACGCGGAGCCAGGCTTAGTCGCCGACACGGAGCCAGGCTTAGGTGCCGACACGGAGTCGGGCTTTGGTGAGAAGTATGATCACTCGAAAAGCAATAAAAATATTTTGAACAATAATCTATTAAGCAGGTTCAGGTTAATGAAGTTAGCACATTACTGATAATACCGACGTAAATTGTCGGCATTCCAAGTGCGAGGGAGCGGTTTTGTCTAGCTCTTCAACTTTGTATGCCCCATGATGAAGCACTTCTTTGACATGGTATGGTCCTTCCCATTTCGGTGCCAGCTTGCCTCCCTCCGTCGGCTTTGATACTTCAGCTCGTCACAGGACGAGATCTCCTGGGCGGAATGTCTTGGACCGTACTCGAGCATTGTAGTATCTGGCCGCTCGCTGACGAAAAGCCGCCATGCGAAGTTGCGCCTGGTCTCGCAATTCTTCCACTAGATCTAGATCGCCCGCAGCTGACTTGGGTTACTCTCTTCGTGGTATAAATCTGTCCGGGGGCTGGGGACACCTATCTCCACCGGAATGACGGCCTCGGTCCCAAAGACCAGGCTGAAAGGAGTTTCCCGATGGGGGCTCGTGGCGTCGTGTGGTAGGCCCACAATACACTGGGGAGCTCCTCCACCCAACGTCCTTTGCAGCCATCTAGCCGGGCCCTGAGCCCTTGGAGGATAATGCGATTGGTCACCTCGGCTGCACCATTGGTCTGGGGGTGCCCCACAGAGGTGAATCGTGATGAATGCCCAGGCCGGTGCAGAATTCCGGAAGGCCGTGTTGTCAAACTGTCGGCCGTTATCAGTAACGAGGGTGTGCGGCAGTCCCGAACCGGCACATGACAGACTTCCAGAAGAAAGATCTTACTTTGCCCTCAGTGATCTTAGCCTCGATCCACTTGGTGAGCCTCAGCCTCGATCCACTTGGTGAAATGGTCAACTGCTACTAATAGAATTTGCGTTGTCCGGAGGCTGGAGGGAATGGTCCCAGGATGTCCATACCCCACTGGGCGAAGGGCCAGGGTGCGGCCAGGGGGGTCAGCTGGGATGCCGGTTGATGTTGAATATTGTATGGCGCTGGCAGCTGTCACACCTCTTAACAAGTTCGACGCATCCTCCTTCATTGTCAGCCAATAATATCCCTGCCGTAGGGCTTTGTATGCAAGAGCTCTGCCCCCCAGATGGCTTCCACATATACCTTCATGTATCTCTCGCAGATATAATCTGCTTCGTGGGGCCAACACATCTGAGAACTGGTATGAGAACGACCTTCGATAGAGTTTTCCCTCCATTATAAAAAACTTCGGGGCCCGTCTTTTGAGTTTCCTGGCCTTGGCAGGGTCTTCAGGGAGGGTACCGTTGGTAAGGTACCGGACATAAGCATCCATCCAGGAAGGCTCCTGCTCAACTGGTAGAGTTTCTCTTGTTACGTCAATACTTGGGGCTTCAAGTGCTCTACATAAGCTCTTCCCAACATCCCATCAGTTGAGGTGGCAAGATGGGATAAGGCGTCGGCTCTAGCATTTTCCCCTCGAGGAATGTAGCTAACATTGAAAGTAAGCCAAGAGAGAAGCTAGCGATTGCACCATACTTAAGTAGCGGGACATGATGGGATCCCTTGCTTCATATCCCCTGCGATTTGGCCAGTGACCAGCTTGGGAGTCAGTGAACGCCCTAAGGCGCTTCACCCCGAGCTCTCGGGCTAATCTTATCCCAGACAGCAGAGCTTCATACTCCGCCTGATTATTGGTGGCTGGAAAGAGGAAGCGGAGTGCACACTCGGTTACAACTCCATCCGAGTTGGCCAGGATGAGGCCTGCTCCGCTCCCTTGAGAATTTGATGCCCCGTCTACATGAAGGACCCATTCATCATCACTGGTTCCGAGAAGGCGAGGGTTTGCAGAGGCCTCTTCGGGTTGCTCCTCTCCCCAGGTGCACTCGACCAAAAAATCTTCCAGGACTTGGGATTTCATGGCCGACCGAGGGCGAAAAGATAGATCAAATTCCCCCAACTTGAGCGCCCACTTTGCCAATCGACCCGAAGTATCCGGGCGAGCGAGAATTGTCTTTAGAGGTTGGTCTGTGATCACCGCGATCGGGTGGGCTTGGAAGTATGGCCGCAGGCGCTGGGCAGACACGATCAACACGAAGATAATCTTCTCAATCTTTGAGTACCTGGTCTCCGCATCGTGGAGCACCTTGCTTGTATAATACACCGGCTTTGCATGCCATTGGTGTCCACTGCGACCAGCACAGAACTAACGGCTTCGGGAGAAGCCGCGAGGTATAGAAGGAGTTCTTCTCCACCATTGGCTTGGACAGCAGCGGCGGGGTAGATAAGAATTCCTTTAGCCCCTCGAATGCCTTCTGACATTCTTTCGTCCATTCAAATCCATTGACCTTGCGGAGCGCCTTGAAGAAAGGTAGGCACCTCTCAGCGGACTTGGACAGGAAACGGCTCAAGGCGGCCACCCTTCCCGTCAGGCGTTGTATTCCTTCTTGTTGGTGGGAGACCTCATGTCCAAGATGGCTTGAACTTTGTCCGGGTTTGCCTCGATCCCACCGGGTCACCATGAAACCCAAGAACTTTCGGCTGTCACCCCAAATGCACACTTGCGTGGGTTCAGCTTCATCTGGTACGACGAAGTTGTCAAAAGTCTCCGTTAGGTCGGCGATATGGTCGGTGGCATGGACACTTTTTGTCAGCATGTCATCCACGTACACCTCCATGTTGCGTCCTATCTGGCCTTCGAAGACTTATTCATCAACCTTTGGTAGGTGGCTCCCGCGTTTTTTAGCCCAAATGGCATTACCTTGTAGCAGTACAACCCCTTCTCAGTTATGAAGGAGGTAGCTTCCTCATCCACCGGTTCATCCTGATCTGGTTGTACCCAGAGAAAGCATCCATGAAGCTAAGGACCTCATGGCCGGATGTAGCGTCCACCAGTTGATCGATCCGGGGCAGGGGAAAGCTGTCCTTGGGGCATGCTTGTTGAGATCGGTGAAGTCCATACACATTCTCCAGCTCCATTGGTCTTACGGACCATCACCACGTTGGCCAACCATTCGGGGTAATGAACTTCCCGAATATGGCCTGCAGCCGTCAGCTTGCGAACTTCCTCGTCGATAGCCTTCTGTCCGGAGCGAAGCTCCTTTTCTTCTGTCGGACCGGCCGACACTCTGGCCTGAGGTTGAGCCGATGAGTGATCACCTCCTCAGGAATGCCTGGCATGTCTGAGGATGACCATGCAAAGACATCAGCATTGGCACGCAGGAAAGTGAGAAGTCGATCGCGTGCCTCTTCCGGAAGTAGCGCCCCAACCTGGACGGTCCTTGCCGGGTCATCCCCCAAGGGGAGGGTCAGGAGGTGCTCGGCTGGTTCTCCCCTCCTTCCGGCTCTCGGGGTCAAGCGGCTCAGAGGTTATTGCCGATGCCCTCCAGTGGACTGGGAGACAAGTGATAGCAAAGCGGTGGCGGGCTTTGCTCCCTTTCATTTCTCGACTCCTTCGTCGGTGGGAATCTTACCAACAATCTCTTAGTGGAGATGACGGCATCTAGCAAATTCAAGCCCGGCCTCCCCAAGATAGCGTTATAAGCCAGCGGGACCTGGACCACCAGGAAATTTATGACCACCGTGCTTTGATGCGGAGGGGTCCTAGCTGTGACAGGGAGGGAATCTCCCCTTCAACGCTCACAGAGTCCCCAGTAAAGCCCATTAAAGGCATGGCGACGGGTCGAAGGGAAGACTTTGACAGGTTCATTCAAACAAAAGCTTCGTAGCTCAAAACATCCACCGAACTCCACTATCAACTAAAATTCTTTTTATAGGATGTTTGGCTATGGTCATGGACCCAACGACGCTGTCATCATGCTTATTAACTACCCCATCTAAATCATTTCAAAAGAAAGGAATTACAGAGTCTATTCCCTCTCGCTGTCTTTTTGAACCACCACCTGCCCTTCAGGAAATCATAGCTATGGTTTTCTCCGTAGGAGCATTGTCCATGCCGGTCTGAAGTGTAGGAGGCGCCAATGAACCTGGAGCAGGAAGGTTTCCCCTTTGAACGAACTTGCCCAAGTGACCTTGCTGGACAAGCTCCTCAATGGCTTCTTCAGATGGCGGCAGTCCTCGGTGTCATGACCGTAATCTCGGTGGTACCGACAGTAAAGTTCCTTGTTGCAAGGGTCCCAGACTTCATGGGAGGCAGACGCCTGAAGTATGGTTCCTCCTCGATTTCTAGTAGGATGTGAGATATCATAGCATGAGGGGAGTGAATTGCTCCTTGGGGACAAGTGTCTGTGGCCGGCGATCTGGGCGGTAAGGAGGCTCAGGCTTCTGGGATCGTGCTCCGGCATGCTCAGTAGACGCTGGTTTCTTGCTGGGATTCTTATCAGCTTCCTCTGGAAGAATCCGCCTCGTCAGCGCGAATGTATTTCTGCGCTCGGCTCAGAAGCTCGGCGTAAGAGCTTGGAGGCTTCTTGTCTAGGGAATAGGCGAACCTAGAAGGACGAAGTCCTCGCTTTAATGCCAAAATGGCTACAGAATCATCCAGATTATATACCTCCAATGCTGCCTCCTTGAATCGAGCGACGAAGTCCTTCAGGATCTCGCCACTTCTTTGCTGGACAGCGAATAATCTATCAGCCACTCGCGGGATCTTCCGGCACGCATCAAAGTGGGCCAGGAAAGACCGTTTAGCTGTCAGAATGAATTGATGTTGCGGTGGCAGGCGGGAATACCATGCACGTGCCGCCTTACGAAGGTGGCCAGAAAGGCGACACATAGGAGGGAGTCCGTCGCTCCCTGGACCTGCATGAGGACCTTATAGCTCTTTAAGTGGTCCAGTGGGTCCGTCGTGCCGTCGTATGGGTCCAACTGGGGGAGACGAAAACGGGGCGGGACTGGTTCCTCCATGATGCGTCGGGAGAGCGGGGGATGGTGATCGTAGTTTGTCCCATGAGGGTTGGCGATCCGGCGGCTAAGCTCCTCCAACCGTTGATGATACTCATCGAGCTATTGCTTGGCCCGACAAGTTGTCTTCTTACTGGCGTCGTCTTTAGATAAGTCAGAAGATGAAGCCGATGAAGACCTCCGGCGTAAGGAGTGCACCCGTCTAGGTTCTGTCTCGTCCGGCCGTCGGTGGGAACGACCAGAATGATGGGAAAGAGACCGCCGTCGCTTTGAAGCCTCTCGGCGACGAGGTTCAGGAGGTGAGTGACGAGAGGCCTCAGGTGGGTCCCGCCTTGATGAGATTGAATTGTTCCGCACCTTTCACCGGGTGGAGGGGGTTGAGGTGCAGCAGCAAAGCAGTGTTCCTGCAATCCCCGTACCACCGTCATCAGGTCCTGGACCTGGTGAGCTAGAACCTCAAGCCAGGTTGGCTGCTCATCTGTGCAGGGGGCAAAACACGGAGGTTGGCCTCCGATTGCTCAGCCCGCGGAATGCGCTCCGCGGCCTTGCTGGTGGAAGCCTCTGGGCTCGTGTTGTCACCATCGTCTTCCTTGCAGAATCAGTGGGGTCACAGGGAGAACTTTCGCCTTCCACGTGTGCGAGCCCCCTACCTGGCGCCAATCTGATGCAACCAAGTCACCTGTGATGAGCGTCGGGCATACTGAGATCTATCGTGGGCCTCCAAAATGGGGTGGAAAGGTTGTCTTCCTCCTCTGAAACCTGCAAGAAGTCCCCGGACCGATATTTCCGGCGACGCTCAAGTTAGTGAGCTTGTCGAACAGGGGTGTAGTGTATTTTTTCTTGAGAGAGAGAGAGTGAGAGAGAGAGTCCCCTCTTTTAGCAGAGCTCGGGCCCTTTTATACCTGTCTTGGAGGTTCCTTTCTTTCCATTCCGTTTTGAACCGTCGAATCTTCCTTGTTAGGATAAGCTCCCTCGAACAAGTGGGTAAGCCGTTGCTGGATGAGGCTACTTAAGGCGGTAACTGTTGGGCGTGCCAATTCCTACCCATGATTCCAATGAGCGAGATATACGGTAACAGGTGTCTCGAATCTCGAATCTATTACCTAAAGTGGGTCATAGCGTATGTAGAAAAATAAGGCACCAAGTTAAAGCTGAAGCCAAAGCCAGGGTTCAAGGCCGACGCTGGAGGCCGAGCGCTGGAGCCATCGCCAAAGGCCGGAGCCATGATTCTACAATCCCTAGATGAGCTATCACATCATTATCTCCGAAAATTACGCAGGAAGAACTTTCGAACTTTCGCCTTGGCCTTGTCCTCAAGGCATTGATATATTTGGACACATTTATTATTCACCATGCAATGTTGACGTCAAGGGTGATTTGCCCCTATAGATCAGAAAGACAACTATCACCATCACAAGTCACAATTAAAATACTTTCAGTTCAAATTGAACGATAATCACAGATGACGGCAAGGCTTCAGCAGATCGAGAGAACGCCCATATCAGGCAAGCACTGCTTGGGCCAAACCCTGGGCTGGAAAACACCTTGTCTAACTAATTCCAAGCTTCCCAGATCATTCTAAAGTCCAGAAGAGCTGCTGCACATCAAGAGAGTTTTTTGCCCCACAAATGTAAAAGGGTTTGAAGCATCAAACTGCCACATGGCATTAACAATAAGAAATGATGAAGGATCAGTGCACAACCAGTTCAATCAGTTCATTCCCTTTTACCAGGCTATGTCATGCCACAACGGCATTGCCAGGATGTCTGAAAGTATTCATGAATCTCAAACATTGAAACGACATACATCATTGTCATTCCGTGAGCCAATCTACTTCAAAACAAACCATATTGTGCACCATACAAGAAAAAGGCACAGTGTGCAAACATGTCAATGACTTTTCATACCCTTTGAACACTAGAACAGTGCAGGCAAGAACCTGGCAGCTCATAAGCCCGCATTTGGCCAGGAATCACCTTGAATGAGGAGAATGTAGTTTCTTGTTGTGAGAATTGTCCAGATGAGGTTTGACACCTGCACGTTTGAAACTGTTGCAGCAAAATATGCTCCAAGATGTTGCAGTTTTTCTTGGTCTGGCAAGAATTGTCCCATGTTCCATTTGAAAGGTCACCTGGGAACCACCGTCTGTAAACTTCTTCTAAGAAATTCTGAGATCTTTGCACATGCAGCATGGCCATGTTCAAGGCAGTTGATATAATGGCTCTCTGAATGAGAAGGAAAACCAGAATTATCTTTTGGAAAATGAGGTGGGAGGATCGAGATTCCGTTAACTAATAGTATTACATTGTCCTGAAGCATTAACCAATCTACAACTAATTCACATAAAAGAATCAGTAAAAGATTCCAGAAAAAAAATGAAGATACCAGCAGAGTATGACAACTAAACAGAAGTATCCCGATGAGAATATTAATAATTCCATTATTGCTTGATTTTCCACAAAGTATTAATACTACAAAGGCAGCCAAGATAGGAGGCAACACAGAAAATCATATCCTACCATTCAAGGGAGATCGAGGTTTACTCTTCCAGTTTTCTTTTCTCCTTTTTTTTTTCCTGAGAAATGGCAGAGACCTACCTACAATATAATTATCTAGGTCCAGATTTTTGGGGATGCACCACTCAAGAATCAATACAAAACCTTTGATTGCTAAGCAGAAGGGTGTAATTAGTGGAGCAACCCCAGTTCACAAATCACAAAGTTACTCTTACAGTTATTTGGCATATTTTTCTGTTTGGGTTGCAGTAATGCAGTTGCTATAATATAAAAAACTGAAATCATTTGCTGCACAGTTATTAGCTTGTGCACTGTCAGTTGTATAAGATGTGTTTCGGTTTGATTCCTTGGTATTTGTGCTTGATAGTAGGACGTCGTTTTCTGTCTGATACATCCAGTAAACCATTTATAGTATTGAGCCAATTTAATTGTTAACTGTAGGGCATGATGTGATTTCACATGTGTGTTTCTGAGACACTGAGGCTGCGAGTGTGTCTGTGAGAGAGAGAGTAAAGTCACCAAGATTTTTCTGAGTGAGTGAGAGGGAGAGAGAGAGTAAAGTAACCAAGATTTTTCTATCAATATTGTTGATGAACAGAGTTTGATAACCAATAAAATGTTAGCCTATGCATCTTCAAGCGTCAGGTTCTTTGCAATCACAATTATCATCAAACTTGTTATTTTCAAGAATAATAAGTCTGCTGACCAACAAATGAACCAAGTCATCGACAATACATGATAGGACCAATTGCCGTTTTAGTCATCACTGAAATAGCAAAACCTTGTTGGCCATGTAGCTATAAAGTTAAGAAGCCAAGAGATCAAATGGTCGCCAAAATCATAAATCAATTGCATTGGCTCAAGTGTACTTTTATTTAAATAGTAAGAAAGAAGAAATATGAACGTAATTGATCATCATCAATGGTGTATAAAATGCCTAGGAACTAAAAATTGTTTATTTTAGAGGTCTCTTACTTATGCATCAAGTGAGTACAAAACAAGAGGTAGCAATATAGCTAATGAGCTGAAACAAGCTATACAGTAATAATATGCCTTTTTAAACCGTTTATCTTAATTTAAACACTTTAAAACATACATAGAGCAAATTTTAGCTGATTTGGATGCTTCCATGCTATAGATCAAATGAAGATATGGCATTATACTGATAAAATTATTCTTCTTCATTATTGGATGCAAGGCACTTTCTGTTTCTAGATATTTTATGCACCACAGATCATATTCAACAGGATCAATTTTTAGTTTAAAATGTCCATCATTAATTTCAACTATATATTTAAGCACTTATGTATTCATGCATCTCTCTCTCTCTCTCTCTCTATGTGTGCGCGCGCGCGCACGCGCGTGTGTGCATGCATTTATGGAATGTTTAGATTAGCAGACTGCTGCAGGAATATATATGCAACATGTGAAGAGGTAATGTAGATTTTTACCAGCCATCAGCCCATGGGTAACAGATGTTATGATTCCAGGTTCATCATCCACAAGTGACGAAGCTTTAGGAAGGACAGAAAGTGTGGAATTTGGAAACACCAAATAAGCAAAGGCTTGCATTTTCTGCCATATTGCCAAACAATTAATATTCCAAGTCAATGTTATTCTATGATGAAAGTAAATGATCATCCGTACATTTAAGAACAACTAAATATCTCAAGCAAATTGATATAATGTCTAATTCCCGTCTATGAGTGGTGTGCAATCCATGAGAACAATGGACTGCAAACATCCATTCCAACATTAAAAACAAAGAGTTACTTCAAAGGAAAGATTTATGTTAATATATTTTTGCAGCATATGCAACACACAAAGCAACATTGAACACTCCAAACTTGCTTGCATATTGGATGAAGCAGAGGTCAAGAGATAGAGGCGGTAGATAAGAAAATGAGGCAAAGGAGGATGACAAAAAATTCTCATATAAAAACTGTGCAACAGGTTTACAACACCACCAGAGATTGGCAATACCAAATATCTTGATTTAGATTGAAAATACAGTGAGAACAAAGTCCTAAAGAAAATGATGAATTTAGTGTGACAAGAATGAGGAAAGCAGGGCTTAAAATGTAAATTGGGAGTTGGACGTAGTGAAACTCCTACATGTGAGTGCAGCAACTTCTTGGACCTGCTTGCACAAAGAAAATTCCTACACTAAGGCTGTTCGCTAAGATAACATGATTACCTGCTCTTCCACTTTGGTTGGATCTAAAATTACAGCATGACTGTCGGTTAAACCACAACAGATTGCAACTGCAAAAGTTTACACCACAAGTTAAACTTCAGCACAAAGTAAATGAAGAACAAAATTACCATAATGATCAGCCTACCAGCAAGATGTTTTAAAGGAATACCAGCATCTACAAGCGCAGCACAGGATGCATTGATGGCACATGGGAGAAGCTAGAAATTTTTATTAAGGAATTTTCATCACTGAAAACAATGCTTAGATGTCAGGAAGTATCAAATATCTACTCATGGTACTGAGGGGCATGCAGAACCAAACCACAAAACTCTTCAGAGGTCTCCTAGTTTTTGTTTAGAACATATAGTAAAGTTTGCTACTGTAGCTGAATTTCTCACATATCTAAATAACACCTTTTAACAGACCAAATTACAAATACAGCAACGAAGAGGCCTCCGTAAGTTGGGCAAAGGATGTCTCTTTCTGCAACTGATGTCAACATGTTTTATCAAACCGCTATATCGTAAAAGAAGTGTTGTGTGTGGTTTCATATAGATCCATGGATACAGATTTGTTAGAATCATGTCAATGTTCCCATAGTTATCTGCATACCAACATCAAACCATAGGTTCTTTTTTCTTTTTAATAAAGTCAATAATCATTAACATTAGAAAATAAAAACCAAAGAGCTTTCCAGAACCGAAAACATGAAGGATACAGCACCATCATCACCAACAACCTGTAATACAAGACATGATCGATGTTAGCAGCACGAGAAACAAAGGTCACCAATATAACTTGCTTGAAATTATAAATACATATGGATTGACTTGATATTACACAGACAACAGGTAAGTGCCAACCTTGGAAATTAATGCATTCTACCAAGTAATGAAATTGTAAATGAGTAATCATGTGAACAAATGGTGATGGCAGCTCTGGAACCAGAACATTAGCAAGGGGACCAATCAGACTTTCATAGCATAGTTATTAAGATTCAAATATTATTGCAGAAAATTTTCTGTAGTTGTTTACTTCACATATTATCTCAGCAATAAGTAATCATGTGAATAAACGGTTTCTTTGCATGCCTAGTTCAACCCGAACCCGGCCCGCCGAACCCAAATGGAGCGGTACTCAAACCCGCCTTTGCCCAACCCGAACCCAAAATATCCGGGTTTAACCCGGACCGATTTATAATCGGTCCGAGTTCGGGTTGACTGCAACCCGAACCCGGGATAACCCGAACCCACTCCCTTATTTCCTCAATTCCTCCGCTCTGCTCGCCCCGTCGCCCGCTCGCCCTCAAGTTTCAACCCTAACTCCCGCCTCCCAGCCTCTCATTCATTTCCGCCGCTCGCCTTTGTGACTTCGTCGGACCTAGGGGAGCTGCCAAATCTTTCCGATCGTCGCTGGCGAGCAACGAAATCCCAAGTAATCCCAGGTAATCGTCACCGGCGACCAACGCCTTCCTCACCCAGTCTTCAACGCCTGCGCCGCGAGCCCCACATCAGCTGGCTCCCCTGACGTCGACCCCTCCTCCTCTGCTGCACCCACTGCCGTCTCCCCCTCTCGCCTCTTCCTCCTTGCCTCCAACTCCCCCGACCCCCACTCCACTGCCACCTCCGCTTCGATCTTGGGGCAGAGCTTTCAGTGCCGTTTTCCCAAGGTCGCCAGCGTCCTCCATTTTATATTCTCTGTTTCCTCATTCGCTTCCAATCGATGCGGGCGAGGAGGCGATGGCTTCGTGGACACTTTTTTTGGGGATCCTTGGATTCAGATTCGGCGTTTCCATCGAGATTATTGTGGGTTATTTCCTGTACATATATTTCCAGCCAACAGATGTCTAAAGGTAAACTTTTTCTTTCTTTCTTTTTTTTTTTTTTTTTGAAATCCCATTCCAATTCTTATCCTGATTGTGTGAGAATATGCAATCCTAATTCCTTTTTTTTTCTTTTTTTGGGACGCAAGAACGAAGAAGCTCGATAGAGAATTTGCTGATACGGGCCTTTTGTTTTGTTTTGTGTTTTCTTTTTTCTTCCAAAATGAATTTTATGATCAAAATATTATCTTTCTTTCTATTTGAAGCCAGTGTTGTTGGATCTGCTGTGTCAGAATCCTAATAGGAAAAGTTCTGTTGCTTTGTTCCCCACTTTGCTGTTGCTTCTCTCCCATTTATCCAATGTTTTTGCGATCCATTGTTTGCTGTCTTTCTTTTCATTGATAGACTGAATGAGAAACGGATGATGGTTTTGGTAATTTGGGCTCTCTTGATGTTCTGCTGTCGATTTCCTTTGACTTTGTTATTTATTTTGTCTGCAGCAGAGGGAGGAGTCACACAAGTATTCTTCTGATTTTTAGACACCACATTGGAAGAACTGGCTGATTTGCTTTCTTTCACTTAAAAGAAATTTTTTCCCCTAGTCTGTTTTAATTTTGAGAATTTTAGGGCTTAACAATTTGTGGGTGGTAGGGAAATGGGTGATGAATAGAATGTAGGGTTTTTAGTGAAAAATTTTGTGCGAATAGCGATGGTATTCTTTTCTAAGGAGCATTTTCAGATGCAGAGTGTTTAATTTGTTATAAACAATTATATTACTATTATAAATGAAGAAAAGGAATTCGTGTAACTGAAAAGTAATTTCCAGTTGATTTAATGGAGGACTGGGGTGTGGGCTTTTGGCTTTTTTTTTTTTTTCATCAACCGAATTTCAACCCAAAACTCAACCCAAACCCGATTTTTAAACGGCAAATGGCAAAGCGCCCAACTATAGAAAACAATAGTTAAACGGCAAATGCCAAAGCCCTTGAAAAGGGCACATCTGAAAAATACATTAAGCTACAAGATCTAGTATGAACCTAAGAAATAGGATACTTGGTAGAAGGGTCAAAAAGCAAAATCATGTGGCGAAGGATCAAAAGGACTAAGAGGTAGAAACCATGAGAAAGCTGCTAAAAGATAAAGATCGAGCAATTTAATGGTGGCAAGAAAAGAAGTAACTAGCACTTAGAAATTAAAAAAAAAAAAGAAAGAAGAAAAGATGACAGTAGAGGGCTCTCAAAGATTGTCACATTGTTGGAGCACATTTTCTGTCAATGACAGTCCAATATGCTTGTAAGTTGTACCAACCCATTGTGGTTCCATGCCATGGTGTTTTATAACCATGACAACTAAAGAAACTAATTTGACCGATGTATTAGTTTTTTAATATTGGCCGAGCCTAAGTCCGAATAAAGGAAGAGAGTTGCAATAGGTTGACAGCAAGCACAAAACTATAGCCACACCCTATGAACATGAATGTAATAGAAAAAAATCGATAGAGCTAGGGCATTCCCAAGTGACACGCTGCATCGGACCTTGGATGTAATGAAAATGGCAAGGATAACTAGGATGGTCCCCAAAACAACACGTTACATCGGCATTTGTATGTAACAAAAAATAAGCAAGACTTTTGCACCTCATGGAAGGGTATGGGTAAAGAAATTAGTCCAAAAAATAAAAATAAAAATAAACTAAACGAAAATGTAATACATTTAGCAGTTTGGAATATAGGATCATTAATAGAAAAGTTAATAGAACTAAATACAATAACTAGAAGGAGAATTAACGTAACTTGCTTGCAGAAGACCAAGTGAATCGATGAAAAGGCAAAAGAAGTTGATGGTTCTAAACTTTGATATATAGGCAAAGATGTGAATAAAAATGAAGTAGAAATTATTATAAATAAAAATCTAAAAAATAAAGTTGTATACATTAAGAGGATAGCATATAAATAATTTTAATTAAATTAGTGATAGATGAGGAGTTAATAAATTACTAGTATTTATACTCCTCAAGTAGGTTTAAATAGTGTGATAAAGCAAAAGTTTTGGAATGATATGGACGGACTAATTCAAGAAGATTTCTAATAAAGAAAAAATATTTTATTAGAGAAAATTTGAATGGACATGTAAAAACTATATATAGGTTTTGAAAGAGGACATGAAAATTATGGATTTGAAGATAGAAATAATGAGAAAAATAATATTTTAGAGTTTGTGATGGAATATTCAGTATCAACTAATACATATTTTAAAAAGGGACTCTCATTTGATAACTTTTAAAGTGAATATAATGCTAGTCAAATAGATTCCGTCCTTACAAGAAAGATTGATCGAGTGTTTTATAAAGATTATAGGTTATACCGGATGAAGGCCTAACTATACAACATATATATTAATGGTTTTTAATATTCAAAAATAAAGAATAAATAGTATCAAGTATAAGAACCCAAGGATTAGATGGTGAAATTTGAAAGGAAAGAAACTAATAATTTTTAAAAATAGAGTGATGGAGAAGAAAAATGGAGTATACATGGAAAGATTTATACCATATAGGAAAAGATGGCTAAATATTAGAAAAGTAGCTATAAAGTTATTAGAAAAGTCAAAAGAAAAAGGGCTATATGATAAAGAAACTTGGTGGTGGAATATGAAAGTTTAATTAGCAGTTAAAGCTAAAAGAGAGTGCTATAAAAAACTACCTTAATATAAGAATGAAAAGCATATGAAAACTATAAGATGGTTAAAAAAAAGTTAAAAAAAACAATACCGGAGGCTAGATGTAAGGCATATAAGGAATTATATCATAAGTTAAAAACTAGAGATGGAGAGAAAACATATAAAGAACTACAAGAGCAAAAGACAGAAAAACTAAAGATATGTTTCGGGTTAAATGTATTAGAGATGATCAAAAAAGTTTTGATTACGAAAAAAAGATCAAAGAAAATGAAAAGGCTATTTTAATAAATTATTAAATAAAAATTATGTAGATAATTTAGGATACCTTATTAGGTCAATTAAGAATAAAGTTATGGTATATACTCGTAGAATTAGGACATCTGATGCAAATGAGGCTATAAAATAATGAAAGTAGAAAAAACTATGGAACCTTATAAAATTTTATAAAGTTTAAAAATGTTTAGGTGATGCTGGAGTAAAGTGAGTGACAAATTTATTTAATAGGATTTTAGAAACTAAAAAGATGCCTAATAAATGAAGGAAGAGCATTATAATACTAATTTATAAGAATAAAAGAGATATTCAAACTACTTTAATTATTGTGCTATCAGACTCATGAATCATATTATGAAAATTTGAAAGAAAGTAATTAAACATAAATTAAGATGTATTATAAAAATATTAAAAAATCAATTTAGTCTTATGCCAGAAAGATTAACTATAGAAACTATTTTCTTCCTTAGGAGGTTAACAAAGATGTATAGAGTACAGAAATATGATCTTCATATGCTTTTTAATTGATTTAAAGAAAGAATATGATAAGATCCTTAGAAAATCTTATGGTGTGTACTGAAAAGGAAAGAAAAATCATTAGGTATATTTAATATAATAAAAGATATATATGATGGCATTTATTAGTTCAAGAACTATTGATGGTAATACTAGCAAATTTTTTATTATAGTAGGCTTACATCATAATCTGCTCTTAATCCTTATCTTTTTTTTAGTTATACATGAGCTCACTAGACATGCTCAGGATGATATTTCATGGTGCATGTTACTTTCAAATGATAAATTACTGGTAGATGAAACTAAAGTTGGAGTTAATCATAAGTTAGAATTCTAACGAAATGCGTTAGAACATAAAGGTTTAGTAGACAAAGAATACATAAAATGCAATTTTAGAAATGGAGATGAATGTAAAGTACAAATTAGGGACCATGAAGTTACTAAAAATAATTATTTTTAGGATTTAGGATCAATTATTCAAGAAAAGAGAGATTGAGGATGATGTTGTCCATAAAATTAAAGTACAACTTAACTCATCTAAGCCTTTTTCCAACACTATAAAATTAAAGCAGGTTAGATAAAATGGAGAAATGCAATTAAAATATTATGTGATCATAGCGTATTACCAAGTTGAAAAGAAAATTTTATAAAATAATCATAAAACCATCTATGCTTTATAGCACAGAATGTTAGGTAGTTAGAAAAATATACTTACATAAGAGGAATGTAGCAAAAATAAAAATATTAAGATGAATGTATGGTAATATAAGAAAGATAAAATAAAAAATAAAACTATTGTAAAAAGATAGGTAGCTTTAATCGAGGATAAATTAAGAAAAGAATAACTTAAATGATTTGGACATGTATAACATAAAAATAGAGATGCACCTATGCAAAGAGTGACTTGATACATATAGAGAGAAAAAAATGTTGAAGTAAACTGAAAATCACAATGAAGGAAATAACAAAGAAAGACTTATATTATTTGCATTTTACAAAAAAAAACAACTTAGAATAAAGCTGAATGAGAAAAAGGATTCATGTAGCTAACCTCAACTAGTTTGAGATTAAGACTTTGTTGTTATTGTTGTTGTTGTACAACTAAGAAACTAAAATCAAATGACAGCCCAACATATTTGTAAGTTGCAATAACCCATTACAGTTCCTTGCCATGGTTGTTATATAACCATGACAGCTAAAGAAACTCAAATCATGCTCCACACATACACTAAAAACATTCCATAATATCATCATCATCTATAGTTCCGGTTTAGCCTTTGGGAGTTGAGATGAACTTCAAACCAACTTTAACTCATCAACAAGATTTATCTAAAATATGCATGTAATTCAATACAGGATACAAAAAGTTTCCAAATTTTGAAACACTGTACTTTTAGGAATAGTAAAACAATATCTATGATTCATATTAAATTGATTCCATTTGACTCTTAAATATAACCTATTGCAACTTCATAGTAGTGCAGATTTGGCTTTTGGAACCACTGAGGTTTAGCATATTAGCTTAGTCTTTGATATGGCAGTTCAAGCCTCAAATCCAAATCAAATACATAAAAATAAATGCATAGCAGTTTGTATGATAATGACTGATAGGAGTTCACGCAATAAGAATTAATGATGAGTCAATATAAGTTAAATAGATGAAAAACCCAAGTATAAAACTTAAATATGCAATAATTCCAAAGTGAAGAAAGATGAAGGAATACAAACAAAATGTGTGACAGGAACTCCTGACCTGAAGTATGATACAGGTTGTGGTATTTGGATGGATTGTCAACAGGCAGATGCTTTGCAAAGTTCTCTTCAAGATCATCTCATACTCCTTTTCCACTTTTCCTAGCAGTACATAAAAGAAGCTCTTAATAATTTACAATAATTTGGATAAAAGTAAAGCACATTGAATTTGAACTTAATATCTCATTAAATAATTAACCATGCTTTAATTTGATTGAAACATGCCAATTGGTAATGAAGTATATGAGATGATGTTCTTCTGGATCATCAAAGTTTTAGCCCTCAATGCACACGCTAGGTATGGCACTAGCCTCGACATGAATTGTAAAGGTTAGGCCATTTTATCATAAACTCATGGACATGTTGTGAATCACAGAGCAATTTTCTGCATAATCTCATATTTTGACCATGTTGCACATCTCTCCTCCCTGTTATGGGCTATACCACTTCTGTTCTACAACAGCACCAGTCCAAGACTTAGTTACTTGAATTGGGAGAGAGTGAGAAGGCAAGCACTTAGGAAGTGGGTGCTGGTGTGAATTTCAGGGATATTATTTATTAGATTCATCATCCTACATAGAGGTTTCTTGCTAAGAAGGTCCAAGAACTGCCAAACAAAGTAACTGATCATTTATCGACCTTTGAACAATAGCACTGCCATAAGAAGTCAACTAATTCGAAGATATGATCCATCTGAATATCCTGATACATCTTTCGGTCTCTAATTTCTTGTGAAGAAAACCCTGGTTGGGTCAATTGTAATTGAACCTTGAGTCACTAACTTCTCAATTGGCATGAAACACCACTTACTGAGCAGGTAGTTAGCCTATTTTCTTTCTTTCTTTTTTTCACTAGGGATATCTGTTAGTTCTCGAAGGACGCATGCTAAATTTGTTAATCTGCTCTTCCACAAAGGGATAACCATCATCATGAAAGACATGACAAAACAACAACATAAAAAATTAAAAAGAAAAAGAAAAACCAGCATCAATTTAATTTGCTGTAGACTGATATAAATGGGTCTTCTTTTTCAAATAAAGAGAAGAATTTCTGAGACTCGTGATGTAGCAAGAAGGAAAGAAAGATACAAGACCTAAATAATAGCTTCAAATCCAAAAAACCAAGAATCTAGTTTTCAAAATACTAAATATAGTTTTTACAGTTTGAATGGATGTAAGAGATTTAAGTAGAACTACCATCTTTCATGAGCTAGACCTCCAGATAGGCCAGCCCAACTTCATCAAAATAACCACATGATGCACTCACTATTGCATGATTAACATGAACAATCAGTTCGATAAACAGAAGAAAAATATAAGCAACTTCAGAAAGAATGGACATATATGTGTAATATGCCCAACTGCTAGAAAGAAACAAGAGAGGTAAATACCAATCTGCCCAGTTTTGGGCTTCCAAATAACGTCAATAGAGGCTTTCTCAGGGTTCTCACCCTTTCTGGTTCCAGCTTTAGGTCCATAAACAGCAGCTAATACAATTGTATCGCCTACATATATGAAAAGAATAATTATAATAATGTTGAAGTGCCTGCTAAAGGGAATTTTATTCAAAGACCCAATTGCTAAGGATGTCTAAGAAACTGGTCGCAGCTCTTTGAGAGTATAAACCAAGATCTCTAAAGGCCAAATGAGAAGTTACCGAATAAAATAAGCTTATGTAGAATGTGATAATAGAAAAGGAGACCAAAAATGAAAAGTTCAGCAACAAGTTAATCATATCTCCGGCCCACATTCCCTGTGCTACAATGAACTATGAGCAACATAAAACTTATTAGAATAAGATTCCGCTCCCTATTCCCACCCTTAGCTTATCAGGTGCCTTTATAAAGAGGTGTCCCAGAAATACAAAGCTCTCTCTCCTCCTTAACAAATAAATGTATGCTGACAAATGAATTTGCTGATCTCCATAACCAACCAAACAAAGTACTAACTTTACCACCTAAGAGTAATAAAATCTTCCTCCAAACTAAATAAGCATGTGCAACTAAACATGCCTAAAAATCCAATCATTCGGAGAAACCTAGCCTTTTCAATTAACCTAAGAAAATTGTCAAGTTGTATTCTCTATTCTACTTCTTTCAAGTAAAAAACTTTCATAAATAAAAGGTACTTAAATACAACAATTAACCACAAGGTAGTTCCATAATACAATTTCCCTTATTTATCCAAAGGGATACATCATATAAGCCTTAGGGCAAATCAACTAATACGATTATTGCAAACCAACTTATAGGAGTGTACTGACAAACAGATCTGTTTTCAAATTTATCCTCTGATAGATATTTATAACATAATTTAAAGGCCATGCTTGACCATTCTAGGTTTTGATTAGCCAAATCTTCAAAACACCTATAAAGACACTCTCACTCTTGCTAGCTATCCTGATTACATCCATCAAAGCAATTCCTGCTCCAGCTCCTATTTTCTGTCCTGGATTCTAACACTTAGAGCTCGTTGTTATCAGAGGAAATATAGTTAATATGGTGTTTAATTGGACAACAGCAGTTGAAACAGAGCATGAAAAGCATATTATCAACTATTGAGCAATACCGCTAGATACGCACAGGATGCAAGAGATATTGTATCATCATACTCAACAAAATTACAAAGAAAACAAGTAGTTAACTATTAATTGCAAATAAAATAATAATTTAACTATTCAATGATCTTGCTTAGGCCAGCAATTAGAAGACATTATTTGAGACCCACTAAGCTATCCAAGTCTACATCAGAGAAATCCAAAATTAACAACGTTTCTGTTTGTCAAATTTATCTCCATACTTTTACGGTTTTGTTCCAACTTCCAAAAATGGCTCAAACAATACTTTTTAGGAATCCCTTAGAATGAATCACATCCCAGCATACCGTCCCTACTTGCAAGTCCATTTTTTTCTTTTCGATGCATATGATACGACTATAGAAGAAAGCCAAATGAACAGTGGTTTGTACCACCACCAGACCCAAAAGAGCGAATATATGTTGACTACTACTAGGAAAATGGGGTTGTGTTCCTGAGAATTTGTTCATGACCTTCGACTAAGCATATGTTCAGAAGTGGTAGGCAGAAGCCATTGTCACTTGAATTCTTCATAACTCGAATTCTTGTAAAAATTATAAGTATCATATAGTCACAAACAATTGGCACTTTGATATATCCTTATCAATGATTATTTCACCAAAACAACAAATCAAGGCTGCTATTTTTCTGTAAGTCTATTTCTTTATATAAACACGCGCGCGCAAACATATATACACATAAATATACATACATACAAAAAAAAATATGTATATATAGAGACCCGCATGCTCTAAGTCAAAACCAGGAACTATAGGATAACACCTAGATAAGTAATTAGAATCACCCTTGTAAAGTGGGAACACAGCATGTCAGGTACATGTTGAATACCATCCCTTATCCCTTTGGAGTAAAGAATATGTTGGAAAGTCTTATCAGAGCTTAAATGGCACGTCGTTGAGTTAAATGTTCAACTCTTTGTAGTTTAAATGGCATGGCTCAAAAAATGTTCTACCCAACAGAATGCCATTATAGTTATGACAATATAATATAGTTATGATAGTACATCTATTCCATACAGCCATTCAACTGAACCAACTAAAACGTTCAATAGGTCATTGGCATCTAAAATAGAGCTGTATATGGCATTTGTGATGGTACACCACCATATCATTGTGATACTCAAATGGACTAGATTTGGGTTTAGCATGAAGCTACAATCCAAATCTTACGATTCACTCAAGAACACCCAAAAAGATCTGGATTTTATAATTCAATCAAGATCAGTTAGTATTGTAAAATTTAGATTTATATTAAGCATCATACAATTCGTAGGATCATAATTACTAAACTAATCTTGCTATTTGCATATTAAATCATGCTGACTATATGTCTTTTAGAAATCCCTATTCATTCAACGAGTCCAAGCCTGTGAAATTAGCAAATTTGTTATGGTTTTCACTTCTAAATAGTAAAACTTAAAGAAAATTTGGAGTTCATGGAATTAAAGATCAAAAGGCAATCTTCATACTTTTACAACCATTTGTTGAAATCTAATTCTTTATTCCCAAGACATATTATATCTAAAAGGATATTTGAATTGATAGGTTATTAATAAAAATTCTAAATAGCCAGACGTGATACATGTCACATTAGACATGCTCAATGTGGATTTGGATCTATGACAATGGACACTAGACTACTTATACGTATGGCCCTTTAGTCTTCTTTCATCTACTTTGCAATGATTCATCTTTTAATGTTTAACAATTTTATATCTTAAAATTTTAAGAAATCGAAAAAAAAAAAAATCTAGCAATCCAAAAATTCAATCTGATCTAACCCCCAAACCCCGTCTACAATATATAACTTGGTGCCAATGTTAATAACATTGGATTTTCATGCTTGCTTTTAATTCTGAGTGATCATTAGTGTGATGTACCCTTCATGCTTAGTTTATCCTTCATAGAAACAAACTTGAATTTAAACTCAGATGTTAGAGAAGCATAGTTGCAAGTTGGATGTCACAGATTCATGTCCAATTTACCCATTTAACACAAACTCATACATAATATAAGAAAAAAAAACAATAGATGTAAGTTTGGACTTCAAAGAACTTTGACAACAAAAGGAAGATGCAGAAAGATAATAGATGTTTCATAGCATCACTGTTTCTAGGAACATGATACAAACAGAGACAAGTGATAGATTGAAAGTATATGACGTCCCATGAGTCTAATGGAATAAGCAATCAAGAGACAGTCAGACAGTAAAATAAAAAATTCAGTCAACAAACACAGAAGCCCACCTACGAGGAATAACCAAATCAGAATTCGGTGGCAGCAATTCAAAAAGGCAAACCATAAAGGGCAAGCAACTGGTTACATTAGATCGCACAACAAAAGAAAATGGGCAGCAATTGACAACATTGGGCCAAAAAAAAGAAAATGAGATAAAACCCATTACAGCTTTCAATCCAACTTTCAATCCAAAAGAGGAGAAAAGTGTAAACTTACTATGTCTGCTTTGGTATTACCTTGGGACCAACGAGCCGATCCATGAGCTCGGTGGAGCAGATTGCGAGAACAAGCGAGAGGTCTCACTTGGTTTGGGGTACGCCCATCCGCCCTAACCATCTCCATCGCTGCTATGACCGCCTTGCTGAATTAGAACAGGAAAAAGGAGGGAAAAAATTGAAATGTCCCAGCTTCCGCCCGCCCCCTAATATGAAAAGAATCTACACCGGAGCTTTGAGACGTTTGGGACAGTGAGACGGAAGAGCCCTAAAACCCTAAACGCTGACCGGGGACAGAGGAAAAGAGAGGAGGGCGGATGTCAATGGACCAAGCACGTGTCGAGCTGGAGAGAAGGAAAGAAGGGTATTCCGCCGTCCGCGGCTTACCGTCGGCCGGTCGGAGGACAGAACGAGAAGAAGGACCGGCAAAGGCGGAAGGGACGAAGGCGGGGAGGGCGGGGATTGTAGGGTTTTTGATTGATCGCCTCGGGTGCCGTTGCGGAAGGATCACGTGCACCGCGCGTGCCAAAAACAAGTAATAATGTAATATTATCATTTTATATATAAGATTTATATCCGAAAAATGGTTTGTCCTCGGAGTAGTGCAGATATTTGTTTAAAATATTTACTATTTAGCAGTATTTTAAAAATCATACCAGATTGGGCAGTCCAGCTGATTCAACTGAAGTCGGTTATCAGTACAGTTCAATTTTATTACTAAAGGTAACTTTTATAAACTCGATGAAAATTAAATAAATTAATTGAATGAGCCGAGTTTCAAATCGAACAGACTTAATTTTTATATTTTAAATTTTTATTTAAATTAATATTTATTTTTATTATTTTATATTATTAAATTAAAAATTAATTATAATATTATTTGATTTGATTAAATTAATTTATTCGATCAAACTGATTAATCCATAATCTAAATGTTAAGTTGATTTGTTACATGAAACCGACTTTGTGCACCGCTCTCGGTGCACGAAGCCGTGCACCGGGGCGCGGCATTGGCCGCGCGCCCGTGCGGGCGCGCGTGCCACGGCCCAGTGGGCCTCGCACGCGCGCGCGCACGGGCGCGCGGCCAATGCCGTGCTCCGGTGCGCGCTTTCTGCACCTGAAGCGATGCAGGAAGTGTTTTCCAAGCCTAATTTCAAAACATTGCTATTTAGAAAGAAACGGAAGCCCAATGTTAATTTTTTCTTTCCACACCAGCAAACCAGAATGGATGGATCTTGTTCTCTCTCGTTGTCCTGTAGCCTATTGAAGCCTTTGGCAGTTTAAGTAGAGTCATTACGATGATGTTAATCCCATCAATAATACTTGATAAGTTAAGATTATTTTGTTTAATATGATATATATATTAATTATTAAAAATTTGAATAATTTAAGTCATTAGGTTCATTTCACCGTAAAAATATTAGATCACGACATATCAAAATTACTCTAATTAATTATCCTTTTTTATTAAGAAAATATTATTTCTAATGTATTTTACAAATATGAAGATAATTTATCACCATTTCATTTTATTTGTTTATAATATTATTTAAATTAAATTATAATTATATCTTAATATACTAATACGTATTATATTTTATAATATAAATTTATAATATTATATATATTATATTAATATATTATATGAATGAAGGGTATTTTTATCTTTTAAGTCTTAAATATCCAATTTTATGGGTAAATATGAAATCACATGAGTGGATGATAATTTTAGAAGCATAATGATTCAGCGCCTTTTCGTGTGTTGCTGCTGAAATCTTGTCCTCCGACTTAGGCGCGCTCGGGCTTCGAGATGGGCTTCCTCCTGGGCGGACCTGCAAAACAGTCCTCATGCAAGAGGCGTTGGGGGTAGCCCTCTGTGGAAGACCCTCCGACGCTCAAGTCAGTGGAGATCAACAGTCAACAAAAATAAGGAGAAGGCTCTCACTGAAAAGTCTCTCCCAGGGGCTCTGAGCAGAGCGCTAATGGCGGAAGCAAAGGCAGTGAGCGAGTGTGCGCATAAGAGACGACGTACCTGAGGGGATCTGAGGTTGTAGTATTTATAGAGGATCACCTGGTTGTTTGGGAGCGTTGTGGGTTTGAAGGACGTTGAGATCTAAATCCAGTTTGTTATGGGATCGGTAGGATTCGTATCGGGTTAGTTAGTGGATCGACAGCTGGGAGAGCTTGTTGACATCTCGAGATTTGGTGGGGCATAGGCTCCAGGGCTCTAGGCCACTCTCGGATATGATTCCCTTTGGAATCTCACTATTTTAAGCTTTTCCGCGTCGAACTCCGCAGAGGTGCAGATATCGCTCGGGCTGGGCCGAGTGATAGAAGAGATCGGCTAGAAAGGCCGGATGGTGGGATGGCTCGGTTAGGGCCAGGAGACGATGGACGATAACTCGGCCGAAGGGACTGAGAGACGATAGCTCGGCTAAGGGGATCGAGAGACGATAGCTCGGCTCGAGGGCCGAGAGACGATGGACGATTAGCTCGACCGAAGGGACCGAGAGACGATAGCTCGGCCAAGGGGACCGAGAGACGATAGCTCGGCTCGAGGGGCCGAGCGACGATAGACGATAGCTCAGCCGAAGGGACAGAGAGACGATAGCTCGGCCAAAGGGACCGAGAGACGATAGATGATAGCTCAGCTCGAGGGGCCGAGAGACGATAGACAATAGCTCGCGCCTTGGGAACTCTTGGCTCGGTGGGGGCTAGGATGCTCCGACCTACCGAGGCTGACTTATCTCTGGCGGGTGTCGCACAGCCAGTAGGAAACAAGGCTAGCCTTAGCCATGTGCCTTATCTTCTCCTAAGACGGTTTCCTTTGGGAGGAAGCAAAGTCGAAGTAACGCTATTCCCATTCGCAGCGTTCTTCCATTTCTTCCCGGAGGGATTTGTTCTCCTGTCTTCTTTGCAATTTTACCTGGTGTTCCTTCCAGCGAGCAGAATGATGAGTCCCAGTGATATGGTCTCAGAAATTACTGCAGAGGAGTGGGGAAACTCCGTCTGATATGCGGTATCCCCTCGGATATCCTCCTGCGATTGTCGGGGCCCAAACGTAGGGTTTCGCATGAACTGGAGCATGGGGTCTTCCTTTATGAAGATAGTCTGAAGGCGGGCTTCCGGTTTCCTCTCCATCCCCTAGTGAAGGAGATCATGAAGTTTTATAACATATGTCCAACGATGGTCGCTCCCAACAGCTGGCGGAGTATCGTCGGGTTTATCTCGATGTGTAGCTAAGTAAAGGTAACAGCAACTCTATCCCTATTCCACGTTTGTCACCATCTGTTGCCCGGGAGGAAATCAGAGCGGTCCTATATCGGTCCTCGAAAGTCATTCAAGATGATCGTGGACAAACCGTCGTCCATAAAAGGATGGAAGGTTCGGTTTTTCATCGCTGAGGGGAGCATTGGTTCCGATTTTTCGTGAGGGTGGGGAAACCCGGTTAGGGACATGGAGGTGCATATGGCCTTATCCGAGTGGGAGAGGGAAGACTTGGGGACCCTCACTAGCGGTCGGGCGTTTTCGACTACCGTCTTATTATCAGAGGAGGCCCTTTGCGCTGCTGGGCTTAGACCCATCGACAGGCAGGGTAAGCTCTTCCCCCTTTCCCTATTTTCTTTTCTTTGAATGAATGTATCTAGGCTTGATTGGTTACTACCCGTGCCTGCAGCTAAGAAATCAGAGATGGCAGGTCGTATAAGAAAGGAGTTGGGCAAGCACCCAAGAGAAGTCAGCAGCGTGGAGAGGCGCAAGCTTGAGAAGAAAGTCTGTTTTTCTGAAGAGCGCTCGCCGGAGGTTAGGCGAGTCAAGGCCAGCTTGCGCTCCTCACCATCGAAAAAAGGGGACGCAGGAGTGCCAACCACGGAAGAAAGACCTTCCCCGCTGGGGAAAAAGGCAATAGTTGTGAGGGGAGAGCATAGAACGGAGGAGGACTCAGAGAGGATCGCCGAGATCCCCTATCCTCCGGTGGTGGAAATAGTGGATAGCCCGGAGGGGGCTCCGTTTGAGGCTCAGGGGGAATCTGCTGTTGAGGGGCCTCCTTCGGATGGGTTAGAGGGTGATGATGTTGTGCCATAGGCAATGGAGGTTCGAGAAGAGTTTCCTGTCGGAGAGTTACCTCTTGAGGAGATTAGGGGAGCCAATGAACAAGTCAAGGCCTTGATGGAATCTGCGGAGGAGGAGCAGGCGCTAGTAATTGAACAGGCGCTTTTGGGTGAAGAAAAAGGATAGAATGAGGACCTTCTAGCTAAGGTATCCAACGACAGAAAATGCTGACCAAAGAGTTCCTATCGGAGAGTTTCCCTGTTAAGACCTCGGGGACATTGGGATCGGGACTGGCCGAGGTATCCGACGAATCGCATGCCAGACTTTTACTGGAAGAGGCCAGGAGATTGAAAGTTGCTCAGTCTGAGATTGTTCAGTCAAGCTCCTCGGATGGGTAGCCTGGTAGTTCGGACCTGGCCATTGAGGAGGCATTTTCTGCTTTGATGAAGTCGGCATTGTTCCCGAGCGTCGGTCCCTCAATGAACGAGTTTGCGAACTTAGATCTCATCGATGCCACATTTGGTCAGCGGAACATGGCGAAGGATGTTCACCTCCTCCCCGATATCGACAATCCCACCCTCATAAAGTTAGCCAGGTCTTACGCCTCCCGGGTGAGTTGCCATTCCAGAGTAGTGGGTTCTTTCTAGTTAACTTGATTACATTTTCTCATTTGTTTTTTTCCGCAGAATGCTCTGATCACACGAGCGTTGTGCTGGCGTTTGAGTCTGGCGACAGGGGCCAGCGTCCAGGCCAAGAGGGTCAGTTCCGAGCTTCGATTGCAAGCAGCGACATCTAACAAATTTGAGCAGATCCTGGACACTGTTAACAAGGAGTTAGAGAAGGTGAGGGGGTTGTATCGGGCCGCCCAACGATGCATCCAGATTTAAGCTCGAAGTTGAGGAGTCGCGCGGGCTCAGGCGAGATTTGATGAGGCATGCTCGAAGCTATCGCAGATCGAATCTCGGCATGCTGAAGAAATGGAGTCCGCTCAGAAACGGTTCAATGAAAGTCAGACAGGCTGGTGTGGGAAACTGCCGAGGAGAAGCATCGCTTGAGCAGGATGCTTGGCGAGTTGGAGGAGAAGGTTCGGAACCTTAACCAATGCGTCACAGCCAAGGACAACCGGATTAAATGGCACCAAGAGAGATTAAACCAGCTTGATGCCAAGCTCTCCCGGGCCTGGGAAGAAGCTGATAATAAGCAAACAAGGATTGATAGCCTCAGGAGCAGAATCGAGCAGGTTCAAGCTGACAAATTGAGGGCCTTTGGCAGGGCCGAGGAGTTGACCGGGATGTTAGCCAGGCAGGAGGAGGAGGTTCGGTCATGTCCTTTAGACCTTTTTTATTAATTCGCTGTTGCATTAGCTAATCCTGTGTTTGCAGATGGAGAGGGCGAAATCGGAGGGCCAAAACCAAGTGAAGATCCTGCAAGAGGAACTGGCCTCGAGTAAAGGAAGGAGCTCGGAGCTTGAGAAGTGGGTCGCTGAAATCGAGGAGCAAATGGGCTTGCTCCGGGGTGTAGATGATGCAACCTGTGCCGAGGCCTTCCAGCTTGGCATGGAGGAGGTCCGAACTAAGATATCTCGGGAGCATTCGGAATGGACCTTTCCTTTTTGGACGTCGAACCCTTAGAGGCCTATTCCTCAGGGGCTGAGGAAGACGAATATATCGATGTTTTAAACACCGATTTCGACTCTATTCTGGGTCCCAGTGAGGCTGTAGCTCTTGAAGGGCCCTCACGCTTGATTCCAAGGAGATAACGACATTTGAAGTAGGCGAGACAAGCCGAGCTCCCCCAAACGTTGCCGAGGAAGCATGGAGGCCGTTGAGGCCATTCCCAACCCTGATTCTTAAGGTCATTTGTATATTTTTGGCTTTTCCATCTGGTAACTCGGTTGAAGCTTTCAATGAATGGGCCTTTGTCTCTATTTGGTTGTCTTTTTAGCCGGTCTTTTGTCTCATGCTTTCTCTTGATTGTGAACACGTTATGACCTGCTCGTGCCCATCAGCCGATTTAGATCGATTTTAGTAAATGCCTCAGCTGAGGTTGAGGCATGGGATTGCTCCGTGAAGCCGATAGATATGATGACTTGGCTTAGTGCTGGGTAATGCAATTGCTCGTTTGAAGTCGTGAGACGCGATAACTCGCTTGAACTAAGAGATTTGGCAGGTCGACCGGAAAGGACCAGGAATTACAAAAGCATCCTGGTCGGGCCTGGGATAACTCGGCTTATCCAGGGCGGAGACGTGGGCGTGCCTTGAGCGTCGTGGGATTATTAATGAGCCCCCTCGGTTGGGGAGCAGAACTCTTCGTCTCCCGCGAACGCCCACTAAGGTGGTGACATGCGGCATGTCCCGCAGCCATAACGTTCGGGTTAGCGGCCTTGGCGATCGGCATGCCCGCCGGAGGGACTTTTAAAAAGGGTGGAGGAGTGCTGTCATTAGCCATATCCTCAGCTGACCTTCCAAGGCTTTCAACACTGAAATGGCTTCTGGAAGTGGGGGACGATCAACTGGAAGGCCAGGCAACGGTGCTGACGGCCGCAGGGGGTTGCGCTGGAGTTGCACCATGGTAACAGTTGACGGAGAGGTCCTGGCTCCGCTGTTCGCAGGCCGCGAACAGATTATGAAGGCGATCGATCAGTATCTGGCCGTTTCTACAAGGGAGATCGAGCTTCTTCGTGAAGCCAATAATCGGCTGGAGAGGCAGGTGGCGTTCCTCCAGCAACAGTTGGGTGAGCAGGCTCCACGGCAGGGGGAGAGCTCAGCGGTGCCTGAAGGAAGTAGCAGACCCCTGTGAGGGCTGATGTATTTTTGTTTTCTGTCACCTTTTCTTTAATAAATGAAGAGAAAAATTTCTGCAGCTTTTGTGTTTGCCGTTGTTTTTGAAACACTCGCTTTCACCATGCAAGTCTTACGCTGCCTATCGCTCGGTTTTCGTCGAGGTTCTTGACAAAAGATGCACTCCGATCTTAGCCGGGGCTTATATCCCCAGGATGTGCACTCTAACCTTATCTGACGCTTACGCATTCTGGGTATAGGTCGGGGTTTATATTCATCAGATGTGCACTCCGACCCTGATCGGGGCTCATGCACTCCGGGTGTAGGCCGGGGCTTACAACGTGTCTCGTTACCATTGAAGCAGTTACCTTAATATGGGCCGAAGTACAAGATAACATTCGGTTATGTGGAACTAAAAGGAGGCTCTTCGGTTTAGTCCGAAGTGTAGAGGCAGTTTTGGCCTTAAGTTAGAGTGCAAGGCAATGTCTCGGTTTATGCTGAGGCATAACAGTCAACTGGGTCGGAGCGGAGAATATCAAGATGCCCTCACTGAGGAGTACTTGGCTTCTGCGCCTTTTTATTATTCTATCAGTGCCTTATCTTTTCCAAGGTAAATCGACCTTCCTTTTTGCCGAAATGGCTGATACGCCCTGTAACCTACAAAAGGTTGCCTCGGTATTCCCCGGGATCATTTATCCCATCGATCCTTTCCAAGGTGTGACATAAGCGCTATCTCACCATTAGAGGGTGTCGTTTTCACCGGGCGATTTCCCAGGTCTGCCCGTATCGATGAGATCAGCGGGCGATTTTCTACAATTATGACCCATGATCCAGGATCAGAGGAGATCCTCTGGCGTATGTCATGGACTGAGCGATGCATTTGGCGTGCATAGAAGGGCGCTCTTTTCATCCTGAGAGGCCATGTGGCAGCGTGGATTGGGCATTTTGAATCTCGGGGCTTTCTGCTTTAATATCTGCTCGGTTCATTTCGCCTATAAAAAGGGGAGGAAGGGGTCGTGTTAGGCCATCCCCAAAGTTTTCTTTTCTGCAAACTGTGAAATTTCTCGTGATGCATGTATCCCCGAGGCTTAGAGCAGAGGGATTGAGTTTTCCTTTTGCAAATCGTCTTCCCCGAATAGTTGGGGTGATGAAGGAGTCGCTGAAGAGCGGCTCGTCCTCAAGGGAGGAGCTTCAGAGATCACATGGAGAGCGCATAGAAGGTCCACAGAGATCACACGGAGAGCGCACATATGCGCTTCTTATGTGTTCTTTGTGGTTTGGCTGCGGGGGTCGCAGGGTAGGAAGTGCACAGGCACCCCCGTAGCACGCACGGACTTCCTTCTCCCTCAGGCTGGATTCTCGGCTCTTCTCTGAGGGAATCCTTTGCCGCATGGAGAGGGAGTTGAGAGCAGCGTGGAGCTGATGGTCCCCTAGCTCTCTCAATCGGGCAGCGGCCTGCAGCCCAGCATCCCACCCAAGGGGAAGCTTCCTCAGCATCTGCATCCACGGGTCTGTGCCTCTCTTTGGATCCCTTAGTTCATCTAGAGGACCCGTGGGAAGCCGACCTTGCTATCTATCAGGGCGAGCTGACTGGTCGCCTGATCTTTTTGATCGGATGCCGAAGCATCATTATTAACTGGAGCTGACTGAGGCAGTTCAGCCAAGCTATGTACTCGTTTTATTTCCTGTGCTTTGATGCACTTGTAACTCCTCGTAGGAGATTGTAACTTTTCTTTGGATGAGGAAATAAAGAAAGTTTTCATTCCTTCTTTCTTTGGCTCCTGCCTCTTCTGTGCTGAGAGTTGTTACTCCCATGTTACATTTTTTATGCTGTAGCATATTTCGGCAGTTCCATCGCGGCTTAGTTCTTGCTAAGGCCAGTTTCCGGTCCTCAGCGGAGATAGCGTATATCCATGATTGAGTCAAAGAGGAACTGGGCGATCCTGTGGACTCATGAGGTAGGCATGATCACATTTATTGAGGTAGGTATTTCGGCGGGGAAAAAAGTTCGTGACATGCCTTTACTGTCGAATAATAGAAGGTCGTTTGCCTCCGCCAAGGTATAATAGGACGTCTTAGCCGCATCAGAGCGATGGAGAGATTATTCGACTAAGCCGAAGCTTCAGGATATGACTCGGTTGTTGCCAAGGTACGAAGGATATCGCTCGGTTGTTGCCGATGTACGAAGGATATCACTCGGTTGTTGCCGAGGTATAATATTTTGTTTGTCTCTTGCAACAAATGTAGATTATGGTGCAAGCTGTCAAAGAAGATGAGGATTATCCGAGCGATACATGGGGGCGTCCGAAGTTTATGACTCAGTTATCCTCAAGGGAGGCGAGCTAGCGCTGATCGCTAACGCATCTTTTCCAGGATGCCCAATTCGAGGGAGTCTGGCAGGTTCTCGATGACATTTATTTCAGAAGGGTTTGGCAAATCGGAGGGACCTGGTCCCTAGAAAAAGGAGGAGTTCCCCGCGCTCCTCGTCAATGCTTCCCGATCTTCCTCGATGAGGGGCGCGACCCCTTGTCTCCCGCAAGCGCCTACTGAGGCGATGACGCGTGGTGAGTTTCCATGAGCCGAAATTAACGACTCGAGTGATCGAGATACTCGCAGGAGTGGTTTAAATATGGACCAGAGGGATGCTTGTGCCGGTCATCCTTTCAGCTAGTCTTCCCATGATTCTTGAGCATGGATATGGCCTCGGCAGCGAAAGGTGATCGACCCAAGGGCCGAACGGCGGCGCTAACGGCCGCAGGGACTCCCGGGGAGCCGCGTTGCAGTGACTGTTGACGAGATGTTCTGGCGTCGGCATTCGCGAGCCATGAGCAGCTTCAGAGAACGGTCGAGCGATATTTGGCCGTTTCGACGAGGGATGTCGAGCTTCTTCGATGTGTTATCAGCCAGCAGGAAGGGGAAATAGCGTCCCTTCATCAACAGGTCGCCGAGTTAGCTTGGCGCGAGAGGGCTCGGTGGCTCCTGGGAAAGACGATAAGCCCCTGTGAGGGTTCTCTTTATCTTTTCGTTTCCTCTTTTGTTTCTTTTATGATAAACAAGGGAGGTTTTTTGGCAACTTCTATTTTCGCTGCCATCCTCAAGATGTTTGTCTCCATCGAACCATGTTCTGCATTTTGGAGACCGACGGGTCGGCCGGGCTTGTAAGCTGCCCGAATCCGAACGAAACTTTGGAGATCACATAGGTCAGCCGGGGCTTGTAAGCGGCCCGAATCCGAACAAAACTTTGGAGATCGCATAGGTCAGCCGGGGCTTGTAAGCGGCCCGAATCCAAAAAAACTTTGGAGATCACATAGGTTGGCCGGGGCTTGTAAGCGGCCCGAATCTGAACGAAACTTTGGAGATCGCTTAGGTCGGCCGGGCTTGTAAGCGGCCCGAATCTGAGCTAAGTTTAGGAGAACGTTTAGGTCGGCCGGGGCTTGTAAGTGGCCCGAATCCGAACGAAACTTTGGAGATTGCTTAGGTTGGTTGGGGCTTGTAAGCTGCCCGAATCCTGAGCTAAGTATAGGAGAACGTTTAGGTCGGTGGGGGCTTGTAAGCTGCCCGAATCCGAGCGAAACTTTGGAGATTGCATAGGTCGGCCGGGGCTTGTAAGCTGCCCGAATCCGAACAAACTTTGAAGATTGCATAGGTCGGCCGGGCTTGTAAGCTGCCCGAATCCGAACAAAACTTTGGAGATCGCTTAGGTCGGTCGGGGCTTGTAAGCGGCCCGAATATGAGCTAAGTTTAGGAGAACATTTAGGTCGGCTGGGGCTTGTAAGCGGCCTGAATCCGAACAAAACTTTAGAGATTGCGTAGGTCGGCCGGGGCTTGTAAGCTGCCCGAATCCGAACGAAACTTTGGAGATTGCGTAGATCGGCCGGGGCTTGTAAGCTGCCCAAATCCAAACAAAACTTTGGAGATCGCTTAGGTCGGCCGGGGCTAGTAAGCGGCCCGAATCCGAGCTAAGTTTAGGAGAACGTTTAGGTTGGCCGGGGCTTGTAAGCGGCCCGAATCCGAACAAAACTTTGGAGATTGCATAGGTCGGCCGAGGCTTGTAAGCTGCCCGAATCCGAACGAAACTTTAGAGATTGCGTAGGTCGGCCGGGGCTTGTAAGCGGCCCGAATCCAAACGAAACTTTGGAGATCGCTTAGGTCGGTCGGGGCTTGTAAGCGGCCCGAATCTGAGCTAAGTTTAGGAGAACGTTTAGGTCGGCCGGGGGTTTTAAGCGGCCCGAATCTGAACGAAACTTTGGAGATTGTTCGGCTCTTAATCATACTAGGGAGCTCGGCCATACCGAGTCTTTATAAAGTAAGGCCTGAACCAGCCGAGGTTCGGAGATGCAATTGAAAGCTCGGAGAAATAGCTCGGTTATGCCGAGAGTGAGCTAGAGGTATCCATTTCTCATTGCAGTTTTTCAAAGAAGCGACCATGTTGTAGATAATAGGAATACCATGCCAAAGTTATAAATGGGGCAAGTCAAAGAGGCGTACCCTACTGATAGTATACGCGGAGATTGTCCGAGCTTCACGTCAGGGGAATAGATTTCCCGCTTAGATCCTGGAGCTTGTAGGTGCCAGGTCCAATGACTTCCGCTACTTGGTAGGGGCCTTCCCAGTTCGGCGAGAGCTTTCCTTGATCTAGCGGTTTGAGACGGATGTTTTCCGAAGGACAAGGTCGCCAGGCGAGAAGGATTTACCATTGACTCTGGAGGCATGATAGCGGGCCACTCTTTGCTGGTACGCGGCCATTCTAATTGAGTTTTTCCCTGATCTCTTCCACCAAGTCGAGATTGGTGCGGAGCTGCTCGTCGTTAGCCTCTTCTGAGTAGCTTTCCACTCGCGAAGAGGGAAGGCCTATCTCCACAGGGATGATGGCTTCCGTGCCAAAGGCCATCCGAAACGGGGTCTCGCCGGTGGGGATTCTCTGAGTGGTGCGGTAGGCCCACAAAACATGATGAAGCTCATCTGCCCATCTGCCTCGGGCTCTGGCGAGGCGGGCTTTAATCCCTGAAGTAGGGTCCGGTTTGTTACCTCGGCTTCTCCATTAGCTTGCGGATGCCCTACTGAGGTGAGGCGATGACTAATGCCATGATCCTCGCAAAACTCTCAAAATTTGGGATTATCGAATTGCTTGCCATTTTCGGTGATGATGGTATGCAGGAGACCAAAACGACAATTATGATGGATTTCCACACGAAATCCCTGGCCCGAGCTTCGGTTATTTGGGCAACTGCTTCAGCCTCGACCCACTTAGTGAAGTAATCAATGGCGACAAATAAGAACTTCCTCTGTCCAGTGGCGAGGGGAAAAGGGCCAAGAATGTTCATCCCCCACTCAGCAAAGGGCCAAGCGGAGGAAATAGGGACCAGACTGGCGGAAGGGAGCCTCTGAATGTTGGAGTGCCTTTGGCATGGGTCACAGGCTCGGACGAGATTATCGGCATCCTTTTGCATGGTTGGCCAGTAGTATCCCAGGCGAAGCACCTTGTGGCATAGAGATTGACTTCCTAGATGATTGCCGCAAATTCCTTAATGCACCTCCCGAAGAGCATAATCGGCTTCAGACGGGCGGAGGCATCTGAGCAGCGGCATGGAAAAGGATCGCTTATAGAGCTGGTCATCGATCAGCACATAGTGGGTAGCTTGCAGTCTCAGCTTCCTTGCTTCCCTGCGGTCGGCTGGGAGTGACCCTTCTTTAAGATACTTCAATATAGGGTCAAACCAAGATGGTTCGACCTCAATCTGCATCACTCGGTCCGCCTCCGCGATGCTAGGCCTTTCCAGGATTTCCAAGGGGAACTTCCGCTCGAAGTCCATCGACTCCGTAGTTGCCAACCGGGATAATAGGTCGGCATGAGCATTTTCGGATTTGGGGATCTGAATAACTTCAAATTCAGAGAAGTGAGAGAGTAGGTTCCGCACCTCTTGGAGATACCGAGTCATATTTGGCTCTCAGGCTTCAAACTCGCCCCGCACTTGACCAGCTACCAGCTGCGAGTCGGTGAAGGCATTTAGCTTCTTCACTTTCAATCACGGGTGATTCGGAGTCCGGCGAGCAGAGCTTCATACTCGGCCTCGTTGTTAGAGGCTGGGAAGGAGAATCTAATGCCATACTCGAAGGTCGCCCCCTCTGGGCTGGTGAGGACTAAACCAGCACCGGAGCCATTGGCGTTGGAGGATCCGTCGACATGAAGCAACCACAGGGCGCTCGACTTTGGATGCTCGGAGGAGTCCGGAGCGGAGCCATCTTTGGGATAGTGCATTCAAGGAGAAAGTCAGCTAGAACCTGCGCTTTGATGGCTGGATGAGGCTGATATCGGATATCATGCTCGCTCAATTCGACGGCCCACTTTGCCATTCTTCCTGATGTCTCGGGGCGGTGGACCACCGCCTTGACGGGCTGGTCGGTGAGGACTGTTACATAATGTGCCTGGAAATACGGTCGCAACCTTCGAACCGACGTTATCAGAGCCAAAACTAGCTTCTCAATTCGGGTATACCTCGTCTCGGTGTCCCGGAGCAGTTTGCTGACATAATAGATCGATTTTTGGGTCTTCTTCTCTTCTCTGACCAAGACCGAGCTAATTGCACCTTCTGAAACTGCCATGTACAAAAATAGCATCTCTCCCGGATTTGGGCTGCCGAGGAGAGGTGGTGAGCTGAGATACTTCTTGAGGTCTTTGAATGATTTTTGACATTCAGGAGTCCATTGGAAGTTCTTAGCGGATTGGAGAGCTTTGAAGAAAGGGAGGCTCCTCTCGGCCGACCGAGCTACAAAGCGGTTGAGGGCCGCAATCCTTTCGGTCAGGCGCTGGACTTCTTTAACAGATGTTGGGGGCGCCATTTGCTGAAGGGCTTGAATCTTCTGCGGATTGGCTTCGATGCCTTGCTGAGAAACCATGAAGCCCAGAAACTTTCTCGAGGTGACGCCGAAAGCACACTTTGTCGGATTGAGCTTCATCCGATACTTTCGGAGCATCGCAAAGCTCTCTGAGAGGTCTTCGATATGCTGAGAAGCTTCCTTGCTTTTGACCAGCATGTCGTCAACATATACCTCCATGTTTCGACCGATTTGCTCCTTGAAGACCTTGTTCACCAGCCTTTGGTAGGTGGCGCCTGCATTCTTCAGACCGAAAGGCATGACTCGGTAACAATAACCTCGGTCAGTTATGAAGGCGGTCTTTTCTTCATCCTCGGGCGCCATCCGAATTTGGTTATAGCCTGAATATGCATCCATGAAAGTCAGCATCTGATGACCGAAGTGGCATCCACGAGCTGGTCAATCCAAGGGAGAGGGAAGCTGTCCTTCGGGCAGGCTTTATTAAGATCGGTGAAGTCGATGCAGATTCGCATTTACCGTTCGACTTCTTCACCATGACAACATTGAACAGCCAGCTCGGATAATTTACTTCTCGAATGAAGTTTGCCTTGATGAGCTTATCCACCTCCTCTTCAATCGCTCTCTGCCGGTCAGGGGTGAAGCTCCTCTTCTTCTGCTTCACGGGTGAAATATCTCGTCCACATTAAGATGGTGGACAAGGACGTCCGGACTAATCCTAGGCATATCTGAAGCTGACCAGGCAAAGACATCAACATTCCTTCGAAGAAAGTCGATCAACTCCAACCGGGGCTTCCCCTTCAGCAGCGACCCAATCCTTATGGTTCGGTCAGGCCGAGCTTCGTCCAGTGGCACCTCCTCCAGCTATTCGGCTGGTTCTCCTCACTGCTTGGCAAAATCCTTCCGAGCGTCTAGTCCATCGACCTCGGGCAATCTGGACTGCAGGCTGGTGACAAAACACTGCCAAGCTATTGCTTGGCTTCCTCGAACTACACCTACCCCTCGCTCGGTAGGAAACTTCATAACAAGATGGGGGATGGAGACGATGGCTCTAAGAGACATTAAGCCGGGTCTTCCCAAGATTGCATTGTAGGGCGACTGTAGCTTGGTCACCAGGAAATCTGCATATACAGTGGCCATGCGGGGCCAGGTCCTCGCATGGACCATCAATGTGACGACCCCCTCCGGGATAATGACATTGCCGGTGAACCCCATTAGGGTGGAGTCCACGACTCGAAGACTCTCCATGAGAAGCTTCATCTTCACAAACACATCAAGGTATAAAACATTGATGGAGCTTCCACTATCAATTAGAATTCGGCTTACATCATAGTTGTTCAAATTGAGAGATGCAACTAGCGCATCATCGTGTGGGAACGGTATCCCCTGAAAGTCGTCATTGGAGAAAGAGATCTCATCAGGTCATGCTTTCTTTGGCACCGTACCTTCTTCATCGTCCCTCCCGCCTGAAGGACTACCGACCGCCTCAATCACGTTAATGTGACCAGCGACTGGAGGATTTGAAGGAGGAGGAGGTTGCTGCTAGGGCTCAGGCCGACGATCGCCCCCATTTCTTGGCTCGAGGGCTCATCTGAACCGATCCAGTCTACCCCGCTGGATGAGCCTTTCAATCTCATTCTTTAGTTGCCAACACTCTTCAGTGTCGTAGCCATGGTCGCGGTGGTAGCGGTAATATTTTGCGGGGCAGGTCGGTGTTATCGGAGCCCTTGGGCTCCTTCTTCTTCGTTAGCTCGGCTCGGTCGGCTCTCCGCGACTCTTCGACTCTGGCATACTTGTCTACCAGGGCCATCATGTCGGAGAGGTTTGGAGGGTAGCTAACCTCCAAGGCCAAATAAAAGTCACTCTCCTTCAATACTTCGCCTGTCAGGGTGGACATGGCCACCTCATGATTAAGGTGGTCCACCTCCAACATGACCATGTTGAAACGGTCGAGATATTTCTTCAGGGACTGCCCCTCTCTCTGCTTAACCTCAGAGAGGGAGTCGGATCTCCATCGGTGGTGGCGGCTACTGATGAACTGGCCGATGAAAAGGCGGCTTAGCTCGTCAAATGAATCAACAGAACCTGGCTTCAAAGCATTGAACCAGGTTCGGACAGATCCCCTGAGGGTGGACAGGAAGGCGCGATAGAGGATCGCATCTGATGCCCCGTGGAACATCATTATTGATCAGAAGCTGCTGAGATGATCGTCGGGGTCGGAGGAGCCATGATAAGGCTCGATGGCAGGCAGCTTGACGTGGGAGGGAATCACTTCCTCCATGATCTTCTTGGAGAAGGGAATGCCCTGCTACGCTTTATTTTGAAACGGATGAGCTTGCTTGGCGGCATCAAGCTCTTGACGCATTTCTTGGAGCTAGCGGCGGATCTCATCGTTAGGAAGAGCAAAGGGTGCAGGACGAGGAGAGTACTGAGATGGTGTTGAATCATGGCGAGAATACACCGGGGAGAGAGATCGGGCCTGCCGAGATCTATGAAGATCTTTGATGCGGGCTCATTGGGGAGCTAGCTCAGCTTCTCTGGGACGGCGAGGGGGGTTCGCAACCCCATGCGGGCTGGAAGAAGA
Organism: Calamus simplicifolius; assembly: GCA_900491605.1. NCBI lineage: Eukaryota > Viridiplantae > Streptophyta > Magnoliopsida > Arecales > Arecaceae > Calamus > Calamus simplicifolius. Next base: position 91,949 of record UESW01002041.1, on the reverse strand, counting down.
GATCGTTGGATGAGCGGGGCTGCATTCTCCTAAGAAGGGTGAGGAGCAGGAGCAGCCGAGAGGGGGGCTTCGGAGCGCCCCTGAATCAGGTGGGCCAGGGCCTGGACCTGCTGAACCAGTAAGGCAAACTGGTCCTGGGTCACAAGGGCCGCCGGTGGCGATGGAGTATCGACTGGCGACGGTGGCGGTGCGACACTGCTCACTGGATCAGGCCTTTGAGAAGCGACCTGATCTCAGACTTCGGAGGTAGCCTTTTTCCGGTTGGCCATGGGAGGAGTTTTCTTGCAGACTGAGATCCTTGTCTCCCGGATCATAAGTTTTTAGGGACTTGAGGGCCCTTCCTCTAGCGCCAATTTGTTGCTGCTGAAATCTTGTCCTCCAACTCGGGCGCGCTCGGGCTTCGAGATGGGCTTCCTCCTGGGCAGATCAGCAAAATAGTCCTCACGCGAGAGGCGTTGGGGGTGGCCCTCTGCGGAAGACCCTCGATGCTCAAGTCAGTGGAGATCGACAGTCAACAAAAATAAGGAGAAGGCTCTCGCTGAAGTGTCTCTCACAGGGCTCTGAGAAGAGCGCTAATGACGGAAGCAAAGGCAGTGAGCGAGTGTGCGCATAAGAGATGGCGTACCTGAGGGGATCTGAGGCTGTAGTATTTATAGAGGATCACCTGGTTGTTTGGGAGCGTCGTGGGTCCGAAGGCCGTTGAGATCTGAATCCCGTTTGTTATGGGATCGATAAGATTCGTATCGGGTTAGTTAGTGGATCGACGGCTGGGAGAGCTTGTTGACATCTCGAGATTTGGTGGGGGCATAGGCTCCAGGGCTCTAGGCCACTCTCGGATATGATTCCCGTTTGGAATCTTACTATTTTAAGCTTTCCCGCGCCGAACTCCGCAGAGGTGCAGATATCGCTCGGGCTGGGCCGAGTGATAGAAGAGATCGGCTAGAAAGGCCGGATGGTGGGATGGCTCGGTTAGGGCCAGGAGATGATGGACGATAACTCGGCCGAAGGGACCGAGAGACGATAGCTCGGCTAAGGGGACCGAGAGACGATAGCTCGGCTCGAGGGGCCGAGAGACGATAGCTCGGCCAAGGGGACTGAGAGACGATAGCTCGACTCGAGGGGCCGAGAGACGATAGCTTAGCTCGAGGGGCCGAGCGATGATAGACGATAGCTCGGTCGAAGGGACCGAGAGACGATAAATGATAGCTCGGCTCGAGGGGTCGAGAGACGATAGACAATAGCTCGCGCCTTGGGAACTCTTGGCTCGGTGGGGGCTAGGCCGCTCCGACCTACCGAGGCTGACTTATCTCTGGCGGGTGTCACACAGCGAGTAGGAAACAAGGCTAGCCTTAGCCATGTGCACGATTATTGATACGCGGTAATTTTACCCCTCAACATCATGTAAGAATATTAAGGTACAATATATCTTAATGCTTTTATTACTTTCACATTGGCTGAAATAGATGAATATGTGAATCATAGAATCAAAACAAGATGGATTAAATGGAGTACTACGGGAGTATTGTATGATCGGCGAATCTAATTAAAATTGAAAGAAAAATTTTATAAAATCGCTATTATGCCAGCTATGCTATATGAAAAAGTGTTGGGTAATATTGAAATAATATGTTAATAAATTAAGTATAACATAAATGCATATGTTAAGATGGATATGTGGTAAAACTTTAAAAGATATAATTAGAAATAAATATATAAAAGAAATGATAGGGATAAGATAAAATGAGAAAAATTGATTGCGGTGGTTTAGATATGTAACGTAAACCTTTAGATGTTCAAATTAGAAAGAATGGTTTTTTAAACAATGCAGGATAAGGATAAAGATTGAGATAGAACTAAACTAATATAAATAAAATAATTAAAAAATATATACTATTTATAATTTAAATGTTAACTAAATACTGAATAGAGTAGCGTGAAAAAAATAAATTCGTGAAGCTGATACCATGTAGTTGAAAAAAAAAAAAAGGCTTAGATGAGCTGACATTGGTGATTCTAAATGGACCGACCTCCGAATTAAAGTGGACGCGCTTCGAGACTACGGAATTGGATGGTGGACAAGCAGATCTGACTCCGAGTAAAATGTCCCTACGAATGTTTAGTAGCAGGGAGACTCACATCCTCACGGTGAAGGAAGGCGACTCTATATAGCGACGTACGGATTGCGCGTTGACGATTACGAAATTTATATTCAAAAAATTTATATTCCTTGATGAAGCATAAATGTATCCTGATTTAATTTTTATAACGCTATTGGTGGCGGCAAAGTTGGGTCAATAAAAATTCTCAAAGAAAATGCCAGGCGCATGCGCCCCGCAGGCCGTCCGCTACGCGCGCTTTTAGGCCGTGTGTCCCGTTATTAGCCAAGCGGTAAGACGTAAATATTTTTTCTGGTCTTATCTTACCCTCACTTCCATCCATGGCCACGTGCCGACATCTCCCTCTCCCTCATGATTTACCCGAGAGAGCAAATAAAATAGAAAGGAATTGAATCCGCCTGAGGATCTTCTTCGCAACTGAAATCTGGAGTGGTGGAGAGGGACAACACTGTAAGCAATGAACCAACTGTTGAAGCTGGTGGCCTCTGAGGCAACGTAGCAGATATAAAATTACATGCGGATGGATAAGCGTTCCGGCTAGAAAAAGAATGCAAGGCAAATAAAAATAAGGCAATAAGAAGAAAGTAAGGATATAATAAGAATTTGATAACCTCAAATGAATGCCTTTTTTTATAATAAAATGCATATATTTTAGATGAAAATTAAACATCATAATTTATGATGATTTTAGATTATTAAAAATTAGATTTTTTTATTAATATTATCAAGTTTAATTATTAAATATGATAGTCTCGCTTTATCAATATGAATTATCGAAAGATAGGATATATATAAAAAAAGATTGAATATATCCACATAGGTGACGACAACCCTTACCTAGTTGCTGAAGTGCCAAAAGCTTCCATGAGTTTTTGGTCTCCAATGCCGAGCTGATGCTTTATGCATGCGTGATGATCATTGATCAGTGCCATAAAAAGTAGGGATGTCATTTCTTGATTAACCAAATGATTAAGAACAATGTTGGACTCTTTTCATTGGATGTTGTTGGATTCTATTTCATCTCTCAATATTAAGGTTGAAAGTGAATCAAGCTGAATTAAGGTACATCGAGTTCAGTCAGTTTTTTTTAAAAAAATTTGGGCTAGATCAAATCCAACAAAAAAAAAAAAAAATTGAAACTCAAGTTTGACCCAAAACTAATGGAATAACTCGAGTCCAACAAAACCCTTCTTATTGCTCCTTACCAAAACCTTCCTTGCTACTTTTTTACTATCATTGGCCTCTTCCATGCTGCTAACCTTCTTTCCACTATTATAACAAGTTATTTTTAAATCTCCACAACCTTTACCTCTTTCCCTTTTTTTCTAACATAAAAAGAGAAAAGGATAAGAGAGAGCAAAAAAATAAATAATGAAAAAGAGGAAGGAAATAAACTCTCACAACGAGGCTTTTTGACCCGATCCCCAACCTTAATCTTAAACCTAATTTCTCCTCTCAATTTCTCTCTGCAAAGTTTCGGCCATGGTGGAGAACGCTCTTCCTCTTCGTTTACTATCTATAGAATGCCAACCCAGCCTCCAAAACCCCAACTCTACACCATTGCAAGTCATACAGTAAGTAATTTAGCATAGACAAGGGCGAAGGTAAAGTAGATGGAGGGCACGAGAGACTAGCCAATAGAAAGGAGTTAGGATAGACGCCGAGCAAGCATTATATAGCTTGATATGGATGGATTAAAGTTAGAGTTCTCATAAGTGGCCTGATCCTACATGAGTATCTTATCTTATAGTGCTCTTCATTTATTTATTTCAAAAGATTATAGAATATGATACCTCAAATTTAATCTCACATTGGGTAGGAAAAGAAATGTATTATATGCTTATAACTCAAGTCCATTTGCTACCCATTAACTTTTACTAGAGTTTTTGGACCACATGATTTTGGCCCATTAATAAAGTTAATTAAGTTAGCAGATGGGCTTGGGATATTACAAATGGTATTAGAGACAACCCGAGTGCACAAAAGTTGATGGACATGAGGAAAGAACTATCTATGAAATAGTGGTAAAATTTTGCCATGGTGTAAGCCATCCTTGCAGCACCAACAATCCGATTTGAGGTATAATCTGGCTAGCTTATGACGTGCGATGAGAACATCGCATTATAAGAAAGGGATATTATGATACCCTAAATTTAATCCCACATTGGATGAAAAAAATGTGTTATGTATTTATAACTCAAGTCCACTTGTTACCCATTAACTTCTACTCAAGTTTTTGAGCCACGTAGTTTTGGCCCATTAACGGAGTTAATTGGGCAAGTAGATGGGCTTAGAGCGTTACAAATGATATCAGAGCTAATTCGAGTATGCAAAAATTAGTGAGCATGAGGAAAGAGCTACCTATGGTTGCATTATAAGGAGGATTGTGATACTCCAAATTTAGTCCATATTGGATGGGAAAGGAAATGTATTAGTACTTATAACTAAAGTTTACTCACTATCCATTCACTTCTACTCGAGTTTTTGGGTCATATGGTTTCGGTCCGTTAACAGAGGTAATTGGGCTAACAAGTGGGCTTGGGGCATTACACAGAGCGACTCAAGTCCGAGCTTGGTTTGGGTTAGATTCGGATTGAGCTAATATTCTACTAGAGCCTGATTCAAAAATAATTTGAGCTTCTTGAGTCTAAGCATAACCCAAATATAGAAAACTTAGCTAGGTCTAACTTGAAGCCAACTCAACTCGATGGTCTTCAAGCCGATCTGAACCCACTTCTAGTCCTACTTAAGATCTATCCGATATGGATGGCATATGTAGCTAGACTTTTGGTGACCGTCTTTGTTAAAGAAAATTAAGTTTTAAGAGTTTTTTTCGTTCAATTTTTAAATAAGATATTCTTCAAAATATTTATTTTTTAATAAATATAAGTATTATAGGATATAATTAGAAAATATTAAACATATATTCATGGCATCTATGCTACTATCATTTTCATTCCAAAATATTCATCCACATCCATCATAATGCATAACTAACTAATATTTAAATGAATCCAAAAACTTTCCTTTCAAAAAAAAAAAAAAACCAAACCTATTTATTTAAAAAAGAAAAACCAGCTCGCATGCTTTTCAAGAACGATATGTAAGGGGAAAAAAATATAAAAGGGAAATCTGTTATTTTATTCATAATATGTGCATATAATATAACTAAAATCTTATATCTTTTTAATGTGTATTGTACCTCTTCAATTGCTAGCTAGTTACATGAAATATTTCAATTGCTAGTTTAATTAAAACTTGACTCTATTATTACAATGATTTGACACTCGAAAATATCATCATTTTTACCCTACAATCAGTTCATACAATCAAGAGGGCCATTCAAGTTGTGATTCAATGAATCTCTTATTTTTATGTGCTAAAACAAATGGCACAATATGGCTCCACATCTTTAAGATTTTTTTTATTATTCTAAAAATGAAATACTTACTGTTTATTATCCTTTTTTTTATGCACTAATTGTAATACCTCTAAAATAGATTATTTTAGATAAAAAATTAATATACTTTTAATTTTACTTGCTACTAATTAACTTTTATTCGAAATTTTAAAACTACATAAATCTAGCGTTATGCTAATGCTGCAGCATATGATAGGAATCGATTTCTAAAGTTTAATTTTTAAAAGACCACTAATCTAAGCATTTGTATAGCATTATTCTATTTTATCTTCATCAGGAATTTTTTTTAAGTAGAAGTGAGGAAAGAGATATTCCATCAGTTATTTTATTGCTTCATCAAGAGTAGTTATGAAATAGAATAGATGGTGGGACCTTTCTTTTCTTTTCTTTTCTCAAAAAATAAAGTTGTAATTTTTTTATTTAATAAACCATCTAGTGTTATCTTATTTCCTCAAACATTACATGTTCTTCAACCTTATTTTGAATAACTTCTATTTACTCACTTGCTGAGTGGATGCGTGGATTTATCATCTGCCGACATGACTCCTTGAATCCATATTCACAAACATCTGCGACAACCGACAGCTCCCATCAAACAATCTAACCGGTTGCAATAACAACCCCTCTCTAGTATTCCACCATGCTTTGTCGACATGTGTCTCACAAGCAAGTGGCACCATTCATCATGTATATCTCTTTCCTGAATTTTCTATCAACCATCTTTTTCTTTTGAATCACAACCACTTATCACGCACTCCCTCGCGCTATGCCCATCGCATGCATGATGCGTCGTGTATGATGCCACCTATGCGTGAAAGAATCATGCATGTCCCGATCTTGCCATTTTCCCAGCTGCGCTTGAAGGAAGGCCACATGATGTAAAACATGTGCTTAATATGACAACAAGAGAATGGTTTCACATTCTGCGGTTCAATTCTATTAGATTTTTGATATTTTATGAAGATAATAATATTTTATCGAATCTATATCCTATCTACGATAAATAAATTTGAACTATAAATAAATTTATTTATTTTAATCTATATGATGATGCCCGATCATCGAACTTAAGCACAGGAAAGATGTGTTCGCTTGCCGATGGGGTCCTCGCCAAACGGGATGACCTGCAAGAAATCCAAGATCGAAGAGAGCTCTGGTAGGGACCCTCTGACACCCAAGTTAGTAACCAAGGTCACAGCCGAACGGGAGCTCGAGAGAGCTCCTTAGAGGCAGAAAAGGCTCCGAAAGTTGGAGTTTTTCTGGGGTGGTAGTGTAGGTGAGCACTTGTGTTCGCATACCTGGGCCTCGAGTTGACTTACCCTTTTATAGGCATTTGACATTCGCATGGGGATTAGCCACGTGGAGGTTACGTGAATTTGGGCTGGTCAATAGGCTTTGTCCCATCAGAGAGGGGGAGCTGGCGGTTGGTGGGCCAGGTCCTATCGATCGGTGGAGCCAATGGTAGGTGGGTCTGGTCCCATCGACGGCGTGGACAGGCAGTAGGTGGGCCTGGCTGTGTCAGGCTGCGCAAGTCAGAAAGTTGGTGGGCTTGACGGCCAGGATCGACTTGGAGAGGTCGAGGCCACCACAGCCGACTGGGGGAGATCGGGGGCCGCCCTGGCTAACCCGGGGAAGCCGGGGCCGAGCCAAGGTAGACACGGGGCCAACTTGGAGAAGTCGAGGCTGACACGGAGGAATCAAAGCAGACGCGGGGCTAACTTGGAGAAGTCGGGGCCGACACGGAGGATCCAGGGCAAACACGGGGTCGACTTGGAGAAGTCGGGGCCACCTTAGCTTATTTGGAGAAGCTGGGGCCGCAGGGGGCCGTCGGGGCCGACGTGGGGCCGATTTGGAGAAGTCGGAGCCGCCTCGGCTTTTTCGGAGAAACCGGGGCCGTAGGGTGCCGCCGGGGCCGATAAGGAGGGGCCGGGGCAGACATGCCCGCTCCACTTGGTCAATTTTGCCATGATTATCCACGTGGCTCCATCAGCCACATCAGATGCCCTCCCGCTCTTGAGCGCAAAGGGCCACGTGCTTGTTGCCCCTTGGGCGAAAGGAGCGCGAGAATTTGAAAAGGATTGCCAGTTATGGGTTACTTTTAATAGCAGGGGAGCCAGCGCGCTCTCCCGAGGTAGTGTCGCTTCAAAAATCTTCTGCAATCAAATGAAAGGTGGGATTGACGTCAGCACTGGGCGTCCTAAGGGGGCGTCTCTCGGAGGATGGAAAAAAGGGCGGGTGCCATCATTGCCTCTCCGCTCTTCACGTATCATCATTGGCCGGGGATCCCGCTCTTTGGGTTGAACCGAGGTGATGCACCTCGGGCATAGACGAGATTGTCGGCTGCTAGACACCTGGCGCAATGGTCGCGGGCCACGTGGCGTGATCTCGAGCGAGGCGATTCGAAGCCGGGGTATAAAGCCGCTCCTTGTGCTCGGGGAGGACCTTTACACCGTCATCGCTTCCTCTACAACCTTCTTCCCTGAACCCTGAGTTTTCTTGCAGCCCGAGACCTTCAACCTTATCTTCTTCCTAAGCTTCAAGTCAGTTTTCCCCTTTTTGTTCCTCTTTCCTTGACTCATGGACCATCGGGCCATTAGGGAGGATAAGAGGCCAGTAGTAGAGTCTCTTCGTTCCTCTGATGAGGACCATGCCTCGTTAGCTAGCCGAGTGCCCCGGCCGGTGGGTGGAATCACCATTCGCGGCTGGCCGGCAGTAAATGACCAACCATCCGCTCGAACCTCCCCGGAGACCAATTCCCACCTTTCCAACCGTCCGGCACCTCCTCTGGCAGCTGGTCTTGACCCGACAGGGTCGGGGGGGTGGCCTCCACTATGACCCCCGAAGAAGTAGAGGTCCTAAGGACTAGGTATAGGGTTCCCAGCTTCATCTGCCTATTCGCGCAAGGGCCCGAGGACAGAATAAACTTCAACCTTCCCGGTCGGGTTGTTCTGTACGAGGAGTTCTTTCGGTGCGGACTGTGCCTCTCATTTCATCCTTTTTTCCTAAATTTGTTGAATAGGTATAGGTTGGTGCCAGCGCAGCTGACTCTGAACTCGATTCGGATTATCTGTTCCTTTGTTATCCTTAGTTTCTTCCAGGGCTCAGAGGCCAGACTATCCCTGTTCCAAGCCTTCTACAAGCTCCACTGCCAGGGTGAGGAGGCCTAGTGGGTATTCACTGTCAGGCCGGGTAGGGCCCTTCCCCTAGGTCTTCCGTCCAAGGTTAGGGGATGGAAATCCCGATTTTTGTATGCCCATGTGGAGGGGGTGAGGGCCGACTGGAGAGAGCCCGACGTCAGCCCCAACGAGAACTCCATCGTGGGCGAGAAGGATGGGGAGTTTTTCCGCCACCTAACCTCCTACGAGATCCCCTCTTACAAGGAGCTTCTGTCCGAGGAGAACTTGTATGAGGTCGAACTGGCCCCGGCGGTTGGTGAGCACGAAAACCTACCCTTCTCGCCCCCAGCCCAACGCTTTATATATACTTTTACTAATGATTGTCTTTGTGCAGCAATGAAAATTCCCGCCGAGAAGCTGGAAGCCTCCATACGCCAGAAGAGGCAGGCGGCCGGCGAGGAGGTGAGGTCGGCAAAAAGAGCGCGAAAGAAGGCTTCGGCCGAGCCGGCTCGAGCTCCAGAGGTCCCTGCACCTCAGGCGGGAGTGGCGCCTGTGAAGGAGCCAGCGAGAGAGGTGTTGGCTGAAGAAACGGTCCCTGGCCCGGTCAGGACCGAGGAGGTAGAGGGGGGCCAGTCGGCCCCGCCTAGCAACGCCGAGGGGGGAGCTCCAGCTGCCACCGAACCGGTCGTGGTGGACCTGGACCTCGAAGGGGATATCCCTGCCGCCGTGGACCCAACTGAGGCGGGGCAGGTCAAGACTGTAGATGGCTCTCTGGCTCCCGCCGAGCCAGAGACAGAAAGGCTCCTCCACCTGCCGGAGAGGGGGAGGCAGCGACCGAGGGGGCCAGCGCCGGGGCGAAGACGACCGGCAAGCATAGCGCCGAGCTGGGGCTCATCCCAATGATCGATACGTCATTCGGCCTGGCGGGCAATTGAGAAGACGCTGAGGCGGCCACAGCGGCCGGCGCCTAGATTCTCCTCAATGGAAGACGCCGGGGAGGCTGTGTACCTTCTATTGAGGGTACGGTCCTCACGAATCAATGCAGAGATAGAACAACAATCCATCGCCGGGATCCTCGACATGGTGTTCGTGTCGGTGCTCCAGGTAATTCTTCATCCCTGGTTCTTCCTTGATGCATTTTAGTTAACATGTAGTTGACAAGCTATTCGGTGCAGATGGCCAACGGGGCCCTTTCCCTTCGCGAGGCGGTGTCCCGGTCTGGCGACCTGCTCACGCGCTACCAGGAGAGGGTCGATAAATATAAAAAGCAGTGCCAGGAGCTGGCCGAGAAGCTTACTCAGTAGCAGGAGCAAGCTAAGGCCCGGAAGGATGACCTGGGTGGCAAGCTTAAGGAGGCGGAGAGCCGGGCGGAGATCGAAGACGGCCGAGCCTCCGCGGCCGAAACCAAGTTGGCCCAGGTCTCGGCCAGGCTAGAATCGGCCGAGACAAGAATAGAAGAGCTGGTCCGCCAGCTTAAGCACATGGAGGACCGGCCAACGTGGCGATGGATGAGACCCGTGCCGCCGTGGAGAGGGCCGCCGCAGCGGAGATGGCGGCGGTCGAGGCAGGGCATGAGTGGGCCAGAGCAGTGGCCCAAGCCCAGGAAGCCAGGGCCCATGCCGAGGAGGCCAAGAGCTGGGCCTGGGAAGCCGAGGTGCAAGCCAGGGAGGCTGAGGCCCGAGCCGTTAATGTCGTCGCTAACTTTAAAGCCTCATCGAAATTTGAGCAAGAAGTAATTGAGGCCAGCATCGACGCCTACGCGAAAGGCTTTGACTTATGCAAGGCGAAGATGTTTGAGGTCTTCAACATCAACATCTCCAACCTTGAGAGGATCCAGCTCGAGGATCTCGATGGCAAGGAATCAGAGGAGGAGGCGGCCGAGGGAGAATCAGGGCCTAGCATGCCTTGAGACATTTTTATTTTTTTCTTTTTCTATACTTTTCCTTTTACCTTGTACTTTCTTTTTGTAACCGACTTCGGGTTGGATTTTGTAATTGTCAAAAGATATCAATGAAAAGGGCTTTTTCTTCAAAGTGTTCTCTCTTGCTTCTCTTTTTATACTTATCTCGTATGTCTGTGATGCCGTGGTAGCCCCGAAAACTTAGGCTCAATCATGACCAAACAGATCTGCAAAGGCTCACACCGCTAGTCAGGCTTGTGATCCATCAGGTTCCTGGCCGGGTAAGCCGGATAGCTTATCGCCGACCACGGGGGAATCTAGATACACCTGGATGGCTTTTAGAACCATCTTTGGGATTCGCACGCAAATTCAGGGAATAGTCTGAATGGGCACAAAGCTGTTGGACCCACAAAATGCCTCGAGGGTTGATTCAGAAGGTGACTCGAGCAGGTATGGGCTATTAGGGACTTGAACCGGCTCGGGGGCGTATCCTAGCCGGACTGAGCGATGTTCTGTCAGCCACGATGCCGCCGAGCTCTTTTTGAACCACCTCGGAGATTTGTGTGCCAGCCCGAGGGACGACTCGACCGGGTATAGAGCTGTTAGGGACTTGAACCAACTTAGGGGCATCTCTTTATCGGGCCGAGTGGTGTCCCATTAGCCGTGATGCCGGCGAGCTCCTTTTGAACTGCCTCGAGGGTTTGTGCTGACCCGAGGGGCGATTCGACTGGGCACATAGCTGTTAGGGACTTGAACTGACTCAGGAGCATCTTCTTGCCGAGTCGATTGGTGTCTCGTTAGCCGTGATGCCGGCGAGCTTCTTTTGAACCATCTCTAGGATTTGTGTGCCGGCCCGAGGGATGACTCGATTGGGTACAGAGCTGTTAGGGACTTGAACCAACTCGGAGGCATCTTCTTGCCAGGCCGAGTGGTGTCCCATTAGCCGTGATGCCGGTGAGCTCCTTTGAACACCTCGGAGGTTTGTGTGCCGGCCCGAGGGACAACTCAACCGGATACAGAGCTATTACAGACTTAAACCAACTTGGGGCATCTCCTTGCCGGGCTGAGTGGTGTCCCGTTAGCTGTGATACCGATGAGCTCCTTTTGAACCATCTCGGGGGTTTGTGTGCCGGTCCGAGGGCGACTCGATCGGGTATAGAGCTATTAGGGACTTGAACCGACTCGGGGGCATCTCCTTGCAGGGCTGAGTGGTGTCCCAATAGTCGTGATGCCGGCGAGCTCCTTTTGAACCACCTTGGGGGTTTGTGTGCCGGCTCGAGGGGCGACTCGATCGGGTACAGAGCTAGGGACTTGAACCGACTTGGGGGCATTTCCTTGCCGGGCCGAGTAGTGTTCCGTTAGCCATGATGCCGGCGAGCTCCTTTTGAACCGCCTCGAGGGTTTGTGTGCCGACCCAAGGGATGACTTGACCGAGTACATAGCTGTTAAGGACTTAAACTGACTCGAGGGCTTCTCCTTGCCGGGCCAAATGGTGTCACGTTAGCCGTGATGCCGGAAAGCTCCTTTGGAACCACCTCGGGGGTTTGTATGCCGGCCCGAGGGGCGATCCAACCAGGTATAGAGCTGTTAGGGACTTGAACTAACTCGGAGGCATCTCTTTGCTGGGCTAAGTGGTGTTCCATTAGCCGTGATGCCGGCGAGCTCCTTTTGAACCACCTCGAGGGTTTGTGTGCTGGCCCGAGGGGTGATTCAATCGGGTACAGAGCTGTTAGGTACTTGAACCGACTCGAGGGCATCTCCTTCCTGGGCCGAGTGGTGTCCGGTTAGCCGTAATGCCAGCGAACTCCTTTTGAACCACCTCGGAGGTTTGTGTGTCAGCTCGAGGGGCAACTCGACCGGGTACAGAGCTGTTAGAGACTTGAACCAACTCGGGGGCATCTCCTTGCCGGACCGAGTGGTGTCCTGTTAGCTGTGATGCCGGCGAGCTTTTTTTTTGAGATCCGATCCTCAAACACAAGGAAGAATCGAGTACGGTGTTGAAGGAGATCCTTTATTGCTTATCATGTGGGGAGATATACTATTGATAGTATCGGCGAAGGTTGTCTGCATTCCAGGTATGCGGGATGGGTCGGCCGTTGAGCTCTTCAATTTGGTATGCTCCTTGGTGAAGCGTTTGGGCAATGCGATAAGAACCTTCCCAATTGGGGGACAGTTTGCCCCTCTCCATAGGTTTGGACACATCGCCCTTCCTGAGAACCAAATCTCTGAGACAGAACACTTTGGGACGCGCCCGGGTGTTGTAATACTTGGCCGCCCGCTAGCGAAAAGCTGCCATTCGTAGTCGTGCTCGATCATGTGCCTCATCAATAAAGTCAAGGTTGGCTCTTATCAGGGCGAAGTTGTTTTCTTCGTTGTAGGACTCTACCCGCAGGCTCGGCAGGCCGATCTCGACGAGAATGACCGCCTCAGATCCGAAGATGAGACTAAAGGGGTCTCACCTGTCGGGGCCCTTGGGGTCGTATGGTAGGCCCACAGTACGCTAGGAAGCTCTTCTACCCATCGGCCCTTGGATCCGTCCAACTAAGTTTTGAGTCCTCTAAGAATGGTACGATTCATGACCTCGGCCTCCCCGTTAATCTGCGGGTGGCCGACAGAGGTGATCGATGGCGGATGCCTAGTTCGGTACAGAAAGTCTTGAATGTAGCGTTGTCAAACTGTCGGCCATTGTCAGTGATGAGAGTGTTAGTGTATGCCCTAGATCCAATTGTATTGAATGTTGTATACATTCTATGAATACAAATAAAATGGTTTCTTTATCTATCCAGATATCTTTTATTTGATATATTTGTCTATGAGATAAAGTCCAAAAGAATGTAAACCGTGCATATGGAATTTGTAATAGAGATTACAAATTGTGAGATTCAAATTGCACGTTATGGCTTGATTCTTTAAACTTCCATAGTCGATGTGTAGATGGAACTGGACACCATCGAACACCGTGAGACTAGCACACATTGCATATCCTCACCCTTGGGGTAAGCAGCTGATTTCACAAGCTGAAGTATGAAGATACTTGGATAGGTGTGTGGATGCTCATTATTGTAACGATGCATTGGATGACCCGTACAGAGATCCCATATGGATATTCTATATAGTGTCGATGGTTGATCCCTAATGATGGTGGTGTGAGTGATCATTTGACTTGAGATCTTCAATGCATCTCATATGTGGAATGTCATGCTTTGACGGCATCCAAACATCGCTCTAGCCATGGATGGCAAATATGGTGTCGGTTGGGTATGACATGAAGCACATGAAGATGATGTTTGATCAAGACAGGATTCATCTCCCTTGATAGAAAGGGTTATATCCCACAGCCACTTGATGGATTAAATTGATTGATAAATCCTTGCAAGGTTGAGTTGGAATTCGAAATAGTTTCAAAGTTCTAATTCATATAGTCAATTTTTCCTAAGATCAAGTAAACAAAGATCAATTATAGGGTTGACACATTCCATACCACTGACTGATCTAGGATATGTGATGAAAGGATTTGATCATACGGTAACCGTTCATGGATAGGTGTTGATGGTCATGTCAACAAAACCTTTAACAGTTGGGTGGTCATGATGCTTTGCTAGAGGCCTCTCATGATCTATAATCATGTTGTTGAATTAGATAAAGAGTATCCAATCATTCCTAGGGTCTATGATTAGGACATGATTATTGCCAACATGTTAAAGGGCCTAATGGGTCACACGCATTAAGGAGAATATTGGATGAATTAAAATGAGAATTAAATAAATTAGATTTAATTCAGATAAGATGATCACTGAATAATTGGATGAGATCCAATTTAAAGAAGATATAATTATAATGGATATGATCCATTATAATAGAAGGAATGTTAAGGAGAAATTATTTGTACATATGATGAACAAATAATTGGATACCGATATATGACTTGATCCATGTGATGGATGGCTCTGATTATTCAGGTATGGATGTCCAATTTCAGCCATGTGAAGATGGAATCATGCCCATGGATGAAGCATGATGAATCTCTACGGTTCGATGATGAACACGTACAAATTAGGGCATGTAGTTATGGGATAACCAACTCCTAATTTCATAGGCTGAGATTGTGACACTTGGATTAATCTTACCATGAAAATGGGAGTTTCTTACCATGAAGATGGGAAGAGTTTTTTACCGTGAAGATGGGAGTTTCTTACCATGAAGATGGAAAGAGTTTTTTACCATGAAGATGAGAGTTTCTTACCATAATGATGGAAGTTTTTTACCTTAAAGAGGTTTTTTACCTTAAAGAGAGGTCTCTTCCTCTTTGGAACATCTCATTTTCAACTTATAAATATAGTTCCTTCATACCAAGAAAAGTGAGTATGAGAAGAAAGATTAGACTTTTCTTCAAAGATATCTTTTATAAGGGGATTCAAGAGGCGCTAGCACCCCTCTCTCTCTCTCCCGTGGTGTCATCTTCATACCTTGGAGGTCTTCATCCCTTCTTCTCTACGTGGATCACCGTTAGAGGCTGAACACATGGACGGCTAGTTCCAGGGATTAACCGGCTTCATCCTCATCTACATCGATAAAGGACTCAGGTATGAATAAAATTAGATTTTATTTGAGATATAATGAATTTGTTCCTATGGATCCTGGGCATCTGGGAATTTTATATTATATCTTCCGCAATGTTTATATGAATTTGATTCATATCTTGTATACATAATTTCCATCAGTGGTATCAGAGCCCCCTTAGGCTACAGATTCATTAATCTGATAGGATACTTGAGTCAATATGATTATTTATTATGCTTAAAATCATGAAAAGTTTTCATATATTGATAATAAATCTAAAATATAATAAAATATTTATTATTTGATGATAAACAATATTATTTAGATTTATGCATATTCATTATCATGTTCAAATATAGTACTTTAATATATAGACGAAAAGGTTTATTATATGATAATAAATAATAATTAATTATATATGTGTCATGTTAAAATAGTAATTATTATTTATGCATGATAGATAATCCTAGAAATCATGTTTAGGATTTATTTTAGCATGATGATTGATATGATTAAGATCTGATATTCTTATGATAATGAACATTGAAAACTTTAGGGTTTGTTAGAGACATTAGGATTTACATGGGATGTAAAACCGACATGTCATAACATGTAATTAAATGATAAGAAAATTTAAAATTTGAATTAATAACTCTTATTAATACCCTAGCTAGATCACTATCTATAGTTATTATAAAATTTAATAGATGATAAATATGAAACTTAGACTTAACCATGTCATTGTTTGATACTATGATCCCATAATTGATCTAGTCAATTGGGCTTAACTATATTGGTTTCTAAAAAGGTTTGATCATGATTTTTAATTGCTTCGTTCGCTGCCTGGAAAAACCCATTCAATGGGATCGAAGGGTATGCTAAATAGGACCCCATTGATCAGCTGATCTGGCCATTGTTAGGAAAAGCTCTTAATTGATTAAATCAATTAAGGTTGATCAGGATGGTAGCAATTGATTTGGTCACTTGATTAGGGTTCCTAAATTAGATAGTGATCAGGATCCTAATTTGATTAGGAGTCCCAATCATAGATTGGATCTTATGAAATTAAGGTTAATTGAGATTAATCTAAAATATACATATAGGATATGTAACCTAGCATAGTACAAATGTTGTAGATGTAGATGGGACCTATATGCGCTAAATCCCTCCACGAATATTAAGTCATAAGCCTTCCATTATTCACATGATACAAAATTATTAGGTCACGAGATTTGTCGTGCAAAAGCTGAGGTCGAGTGTACCTATGAGGAGTTGATTATGGAATAATGAGTTGACTTAACTAGATTAGTTGGCATAATTGGCCAAAGTCAGGGTCAGTCTAATCTAGAGGCAAACTTTAGGGTGATCACATATGGATGTGATTGACAAGGCAATGTCCCCTAAATGATCTAGGAGTCATATTAGATGTGATTGATGATAATCTACCAAATTTGGCTTACCGAGATTTGTTGTGCCAAAGCCAAGGTCAAGGTAATTCAAATAAGTATCCTAGCCCACTAAGGAAATTGAATGCCAATTTCTTGAGATTAATAGAGAGGGCTATTAACCTTGATAAAATAGTGGGAGAAACCAACTTAATTAAAAATCTAGAATTACCATATTAAGTTGGTGATTGACTCATTCTAATTTTATGTAGGTTATCAGAGAAACATGAGTATAAACATCAACCTAAGGAATATTTTAGAATCCAACAAATTGACTGGACTCAACTTCCCTGATTGGCTAAGGAATGTAAGGATCGTTCTTCGATCTAAGAAAATTTTTTTGTCCTAGATGAGGTGCACCGGAGGTCCACCAGCAGATGCTCCGACTGAGGTTCATGTGGCATACAATCGGTATAAAGATGCTGAAGACATGGCCATATGTTTGATGTTGGCCTCAATGTCACCCGATCTTAGAAACAGCATGAGCATATGAATGCTCAGGAGATTTTGATGCACTTGCAAGAGTTGTTTGGTGCACAGTCTCGATATGAGATGTTTCAAACTTCTAAAGAGCTGTTTCAGTGCAAAATAACTGAGGATTCATCAGTGGGTGCCCACGTACTGAAAATGATCAATTTGATTGAAAAGTTGGCACGATTGGGTTTTGTGATGGATCATGAACTAAGTGTTGACTTGGTTCTACAGTCATTACCTCCCAGCTATTCGCAGTTTGTTCTTAATTTCAACATGAACAAGCTAGAGACATCTCTACCTGAGCTCGTGAATATGCTGACGAATGCCGAGCCCAACATTAAGAAAGAAAAGGGGCAGGTTATGGTCATGGAGTCTTCTGGCGCTTGTAAGAAGCGGCCAAAGAAGAATAAGGTCCAAAAGGCCAAGGCGACTAAACCAAATAAGGGCATCAAGAAAAACAAAGTAGCCAAGGGGAAATGTCACTTCTGTGGGAAGGAAGGGCACTGGAAGAAACTGCAAAGCTTATCTGGCTAGCCTGAAAGAAAAGAAATACAGATGCTTCTACTTCAGGTATATTTATGATTGAGATATTTTCTTTGTTACTTCTTATTCCACTTGGGTATTGGATACCGGTTATGGATCTCATATTGTATTAATATGCAGATGATAAGAAGCAGTAGAAGCTGAAAAAGATGAAGTGATCCTGCGCATGGGAAATGTGCAAAGGTTGCTGCTTTAGCTATAGGATCTTGTTCTTTGTCTTTGCCCACTGGGCTTGTAATGGAGCTTAATAATTGTTACTATATTCCAAATATAACAAAGAACATTATTTCCATTTCATGTCTTATAAATGAAGGATATACATTTGAAATTGGAAATAAAGGAATTTCAATTTTTAAAATGAAATGTTCTTTGGTTCTGCTGAAATGTTCAATGGGATTTATGTTTTGAATTTACAATGCCCTATTCTCAATGTAGAAACTAAGAAATTAAATCAAATAATTCTAAGAACTCATTCCTATGGCACTGTTTTTAGCCATGTAAATGAAACATGTTTAACCAAGTTACATAAGGATGGCTACTTGGGCTCATTCGATTGGGAATCGTTTGAGGAATGTGAGTCGTGCTTACGTGGTAAAATGACTAAGTCATCCTTTACTAAAAGGGTGAGCGAGCAACTGAATGTTTAGGACTAGTACATTCGGATGTATGTGGTCCTATCAATATTCAGGCAATAGGAGGTTTTTCTTACTTCATCACATTTATAGATGACCATAGCAGGTATGGTTATGTATATCTGATGAAGCACAAATCTGAAGCTTTTAAAAGTTCAAAGAATTCAATCCGAGGTAGAAAAACAAAGTGGCAAAAGTATTAAGATACTTCGATTAGATCGAGGTGGGGAATACTTAAGCCATGAGTTCTTAGAATATTTGAAGGAGAATAGGATTCTTTCTCGGTGACTCCTCCTGGTATGCCACAGCATAATGGTGTATCAGAAAGGAGAAATCACACATTATTAGATATGGTGCGATCAATGATGAGCCTTGCAAATCTTCCAAAAATGTTTTGGGGTTATGCCCTACATACAGCCGAATACACTCTAAACTGAGTTCCATCTAAGTCGGTCAGTTCCACTCCCTATGAGATATGGTGTGGAAAGAAACCAACCCTTAGTCATCTAAGGATTTGGGGTTGCTACGCTTATGTAAAGCGTAATGAGTCAGACAAGCTGGGAGCTAGATTTGACAAGTGTAATTTTATGGGGTATCCTAAAGAAACAAAAGGATGCTACTTCTACCACCCACTCGAGCAAAAGGTGTTTGTCTCAAGGCATGCCATATTTCTAGAGAATGAGATTTTTCTAAGAAATGGTAGTAGCAAAAATATTTAGATTAGTGAAACTCAAGAACCACAAATTGACACAGACCGATTAGATGACATGGAGCAAATGTCAAATGTAGTGGGAGTTGAGCAAGAGACTCAACTCACATTTAGGCAACATTTACGTGAACCTCTATCAGAAATGATGGAGCACAGGAAGCTCAAGTACACATCAGCTATAGGTCTAGTAGAACACATCATATTCCTGAGAGATATGGATTTCTTATAGAAGATGATGAGCCTACTAACTACGATGAAGCAATTTGTGACATTGACTCCAAGAGATGGCTTGAAGCCATGAAGTCTGAAATGGACTCCATGTATGACAACCAAGTATGGACTTTGGTTGATCCACCTGAAGGGATAAAACCCATTGGATGCAAATGGGTCTTCAAGAAAAGACAGATATGGATGGTAATGTGATTACCTATAAGGTGAGGCTAGTTGTAAAAGGTTACAAGCAAAGGCAAGGTGTTGACTTTGATGAAACTTTTCTTCCGTAGCCAAGCTTAAGTCCATAAGGATTTTGCTTGCGATTGCAGCCTATTACGATTATGAGATATGGCAAATGGATATCAAGACCGCCTTACTAAATGGTGATTTAGTGGAGGATGTGTATATGACATAACCTGAGGGTTTTGAGTCTATTGATTCTAAAAAGGTATGCAAGCGCAAAGGTCAATTTATGGACTTAAGCAAGCCTCTAGAAGTTGGAACATCCGTTTTGATGAAACAATCAAAAAGTTTGATTTTATCAAAAATAAGGATGATCCATGTGTGTACAAGAAGGTTAGTGGAGTATTATTTTTTCTGATATTATATATAGATAACATATTATTGATAGGAAACAATGTATCCTTGCTGCAAGAAGTGAAGGAATGGTTGTCCAGCAAATTCTCCATGAAAGATTTGGGAGAAGCAACCTACATACTGGGTATTAAGATCTATAGAGATAGATTTAGAAGGTTGCTTGGATTGTTCCAATCAATGTACATGGATAAAGTACTAAAACGGTTTAGCATGAAGGAATCCAAGAAGGGATTCCTGCCGGTATCACATGGAATACATCTCTCCAAGGACATGAGGCCTAAGACCCAAATGGAGAGAGAGCACATGAATAGGATTCTATATGCCTCAGCAATCAGATCCATCATGTATGCGATGCTATGTACGAGACCTGATGTTTCTTATGCATTTAGTATCACTAGTAGATACCAGGCAAACCCTGAGAGAAACATTGGATGGCCATCAAGAATATCCTTAAGTACTTACGAAGGACTAAGGATATGTTCTTGGTTTATGGAGGACCCAAACTCATAGTTCAGGGTTATACGGATTCTAGTTTTTAATCTGATAAAGATGATTATAAATCTCAATCAGGCTATGTCTTTACACTCAATGGCAATGCAGTCAGCTGGAAAAGTTTCAAGCAGGAGACGACTGCCGACTCTACGACCGAAGCTGAGTACATCGCAGCATCAGATGCAGCCAAAGAAGCAGTTTGGATCAAAAAGTTCATCACTGAACTTGGTATGGTTCCAAGCATTGCTGATCCAGTACACTTGTATTGTGACAACAATGAAGCTATTGCGCAAGCTAAGGAGCCAAGGTTTCATCAGAGGTCCAAACATGTACTCAGGAGATACCATGTAATTAGAGTGATTATTGGTAGAAATGATATAAAATAGAACGAGTCCCCACTGAGGATATGTAGCTGATCCGCTCACTAAAGCCCTGCCACAGCAGAAGCATGATAATCATGTTAAGTCACTCGGTATTAAATACATGGGTAAATGGCTCTAGTGCAAGTGGGAGATTGTTAGTGTATGCCCTAGATCCAATTGGATTGAATGTTGTATACATTCTATGAATACAAATAAAATGGTTTCTTTATCTATCCAGATATCTTTTATTTGATATATTTGTCTGTGAGATAAAGTCCAAAAGAATGTGAACCGTGCATATGGAATTTGTAATAGAGATTACAAATTGTGAGATTTAAATTGCACGTTATGGTTCGATTCTTTAAACTTCCCTAGTCGATGTGTAGATGAGATTGGACACCATCGAACACCGTGAGACTAGCACACATTGCATATCCTTACCCTTGGGGTGAGCAGCTGATTTCACAAGCTGAAGTATGAAGATACTTGGATAGGTGTGTGGATGCTCGTTATTGTAACGATGCATTGGATGACCCGTACAGAGATCCCATATGGATTTTTCTATATAGTGTCGATGGTTGATCTCTAATGACGGTGGTGTGAGTGATCCTTTGACTTGAGATCTTCATTGCATCTCATGTGTGGAATGTCATGCTTTAACGATATCCAAACATCGCTTTAGCCATGGGTGGCAAATATGGTGTCGGTTGGGTATGACATGAAGCACATGAAGATGATGTTTGATCAAGACAGGATTCATCTTCCTTGATAGAAAGGGTTATATCCCATGACCACTTGATGGATTAAATTGATTGATAAATCCTTGCAAGGTTGAGTTGGAATTCGAAATGGTTTCAAAGTTCCAATTCATATAGTCAATTTTTCCTGAGATCAAGTAAACAAAGATCAATTACAGGGTTGACACATTCCATACCACTGATTGATCTGGGATATGTGACGAAAGGATTTGATCATACGGTAACCATTCATGGACAGATGTTGATGATCATGTCAACAAAACCTTTAGCAGTTGGATGGTCATGATGCTTTGCTAGAGGCCTCTCATGATCTATAATCATGTTATTGAATTAGACAAAGAGTTGTCCAATCATTCCTAGGGTCTATGATTAGGACATGATTATTGCCAACATGTTAAAGGCCTAATGGGTCACACGTATTAAGGAGAATATTGGATGAATTAAAATGAGAATTAAATTAGATTTAATTCAGATAAGATATCAATTAAATAATTGGGTGAGACCCAATTTAAAGAAGATATAATTATAATGGATATGATCCATTATAATAGAAGGAATGTTAAGGAGAAATTATTTGTACATATGATGAACAAATAATTGGATACCGATATGTGACTTGATCCATGTGATGGATGGCTCTGATTATTCAGGTATGGATGTCCAATCTCAGCCATGTGAAGATGGAATCATGCCCATGGGATGAGGCATGATGAATCTCTACGGTTCGATGATGAACACGTACAAATTAGGGCATGTAGTTATAGGATAACTAACTCCTAATTTCATAGGCTGAGATTGTGACACTTAGATTAATCTTACCATGAAGATGGGAGGAGTTTCTTACCATGAAGATGGGAGTTTCTTACCATGAAGATGGAGGAGTTTCTTACTATGAAGATGAGAGTTTCTTACCATAATGATAGGAGGTTCTTACCTTGAAGAGAGAGGTCTCTTCCTCTTTGGAACGTCTTATTTTCAACTTATAATATAGTTCCTTCCTACCAAGAAAAGTGAGTATGAGAATAAAAGATTAGACTTTTCTTCAAAGATATCTTCTGTAAGGGGATTCAAGAGGCGCTAGCACCCCTCTCTCTCCCGTGGTGTCATCTTCATATCTTGGAGGTTTTCATCCCTTCTTCTCTGCGTGGATCACCGTTAGAGGCTGGACACGTGGACGGCTAGTGGCAGAGATTAACCGGCTTCATCCTTATCTACATCGATAAAGGACTCATGTATGAATAAAATTAGATTTTATTTGAGATATAATGAATTTGTTTCTATGGATCCTAGGCATCTGGAAATTTTATATTATATCTTCCGCAATGTTTATATGAATTTGTTCATATCTTGTATACATAATTCCCACCAGATAGTGTGAGGTAGGCCAAAGCGACATATGATAGACTTCCAGAAGAAGGCCTTGACCTTACTCTCGGTGATTTTGGCTAGTGCTTTGACTACGACCCATTGGTGAAGTAGTTGATGGCAACCAACAGAAATCTTTGCTAGCCTGAAGCCGGGGGGAATGGTCCGAGGATATCCATTCCCCACTGGGCGAAGGGCCATGGGGCCGAGAGCGAGCTCAGAGGAGCAGATGGCTGACGTTAGATATACTCGTGGCGCTGAAAGCTATCACACTTTTGAACTAGCTTGGCGGCGTCCTCCCTCATAGTGAGCCAGAAGTACCCTTGACGGAGGGCCTTTTGAGCCAGATACTTGCCCTCCAAGTGATTCCGCAGATGCCCTTATGGATTTTCTTAAGAATGTAGTCAGCGTCGGCATGTCCTATACATTTGAACAGGGGTAGGAGAACAACTTTCGGTATAGACGCCCATCCAGGAGGGTGAACTTGGAAGCCCTCTATTTGAGCAACCTAACTTCCTTGCGATCAGTGGGGAGGGTGCCATCCATGAGATAACAAATGTAGGCATCCATCCAAGTCGGCTCTTGGGTGAGTGGGAAGACTTCCTCTTTGCCTTCAATGCTGGGCCTCTCCAGGTGCTCGATGTAGGCATCCCTTGTGATGCCGTTAGTGGAGGTGGCCAAGCGGGAAAGGGTGTCGGCTTTGGCGTTCTCGCTCCAAGGGATGTAGCTGATGCTGAAATAAGTTAGTGGAGAGACTAAGAGCTAAACCTTGCCCAGGTACTGGGCCATAATGGGGTCCTACGCCTCGTACTCTCCGTTGATTTGCCCAGAGACGAGTTGCGAATCGGTGAAAGCTCTAAGGCGCTTTTACTCCAACTCATGGGCCAGCCTCAAACCCTGCCAACAGAGCCTCATATCGGCCTGGTGTTCGTGGCTTTGAATAGAAATCGAAGGGCACATTCCACCCTTTCTCCCTCCGAGCCCATGAGGATGAGGCCGGCATCGCTTTCTTGGGAGTTCAAGGTGCCATCCACATGGAGGATCCAGATTCTTCGTTGTCACCTAGCTCGGTGTCAGGTTGCTTTACGGAGACCTCCTTGGCCGAACCCTCAGGCCAGGTGCACTCGATCAAGAAGTCAGCTAGGACCTGGGACTTCAAAGCCAGCCTTGCCTAGAAAGAGAGGTCGAATTCTTCCAGCTTGATGGCCATTTGGTGAGCCGTCCTGAGGTGTCCCGGACGAGCCAGGATGGCTCAGAGGGGCTGATCCGTGATCACCACAATGGGGTGAGCCTGAAAATATGGATGGAGATGCCGGTAGAGACGATCAGGGCGAAGATGATCTTTTCTGTCTTGGAGTACCTGACTTTCGCATCGTGAAGTACTTGCTTACATAATAGACAGGCTTTTAGGTCCCGTCGGCGTCGAGACGCATCAAAACGAAACTAACAGCTTCTGAAGAGGTGGCAAGATAAGGACAAGACTCTCCCATCCTTTGGCTTCGATAGGAGTGGCGAGGAGGACAGGAATGCCTTCAACCCCTTGAAGGCCTTTTGACAGTCGTCTGTCCATTTGAAACTATTGACTTTCCGTAGGGCTTTGAAGAAGGGCAGGCACCTCTCGACTGACTTGGAAAGGAAACGACTTAGGGCCGCCACCCTTCCTGTGAGACGTTGCACCTCCTTCTTGCTAGTCGGCGGCCTCATGTCGAGGATGGCACTAATCTTCTCCGGATTCGCCTCGATCCCTCGCTGGGTCACCATGAATCCTAAGAACTTGCCTACTGTGACGCCGAAGGCACACTTCTTTGGGTTCAACTTAACTTGAAAGTAGCGGAGGTTATTGAAAGTCTCCTCCAGATTGAAGACATGGTCGGAGGCACGAACGCTCTTTGTCAGCATGTTTCCACGTAAACCTCCATGTTCCGGCCCAGTTGATCTTGGAAGACTTTGTTCATCAACCTTTGATAGGTCTCCCCCGCATTCTTGAGGCCGAAAGGCATTACCTTATAGCTATAAATGCATGTCTCGGTCACGAAAGAGGTGTGCTCCTCATCGCTTGGGTCCATCTTTATTTGGTTGTACCCAGAGAAAGCGTCCATGAAGCTGATAAGCTCATGGCCGGAGGTAGAGTCCACCAGCTGGTCGATCCGGGGCAGGAAAAAACTATCCTTTAGGCATGCCTTGTTGAGGTCGGTAAAGTCGATGCAGATCCTCCAGCTTCCATTTGCTTTTCGGACCATAACCACATTGGCTAGCCAGCTAGGGTAATGCGCTTCTCGGATGTGACCGGCACCAAGTAGCTTGTTGACCTCCTCGTCGATGGCTTTTTGCCGCTCGGGAGTGAAGCTTCTCTTCCTTTGGTGAATCGGGTGGTGCTTTGGATCGATGTTGAGTTTATGGGTGATTACCTCCGGAGGGATGCCGAACATGTTGGATGCCGACTAGGCGAAATGTCCGAGTTGGCCCGCAGGAAGGTTTAAAAGGTGATCACGGTCCTCTGGAGGGAGAAGTCCGCTGATGCACACCTCTTTGCCGGGTCGTCTCCTAGGGGAAAAGTCAAGAGCCGCTCGTCCAGCTCTCCTCCCCTGCTGGACTCCCTGGGGTCAGGCGCTTCCGAAGCTGGCTCAACCTCCTGAGGACTCGAAGCCACATGGTAGCAGGGCAGGACCGGGCTGACTTCACCCCGCATCTCACCGAACCCATTGCTGGTGGGAAACTGCACAATCAATCGCATGGTGGAGATGACCGCATCCAGAAGATTGAGGCCCGGTCGCCCGAGGATGCATTATATGCCAAGGGACTCGCACAACTAGGAACTTCATGATAACCGTGCTTTGGCATGGCGGCGTTTGGCCATCACGGGCAAGGAGATTCACTTCTACCCTCACTGAGTCTCCTTGAATCCGACCGCAAGGAGATTTACCTTCTACCCTCACTGAGTCTCCTATGAATCTGACTAGAGGAGCCGCTACGGGCTGAAGAAATCAACAGACAAGCCCATCCTAACAAATGCATCGTAGTAAGGATGTCAGCCGTGCTGCCACTATCAAATAAGATCCTCTTTACAGGGTGCTTGGCGATCATCATCGAGACGACGATGCCTTCATTGTTTATATTTTCTACAACTGTTGACCCCCCCGGGAATTACATTATCCGACGCTTCTCCCCCCTCAGCCGCTTGGATGAAGAGGTTGCCCCCCAGGATACCATTCCTACCATTGCTCTGTCGGGGCATTGTCGATCGCAGCTTGAGCAGAGGGAGGCCCCATGAGAGCCGGCACCAGTAGGGGCGCCTTTTGGACGTACTTCCTAAGGTAGCTCCGCTGGATGAGCTCCTCGATGGCATGCTTCAAACTATAGCACTTATCGGTGTTGTGGCCGTAGTCCCGGTGGAAGCGGTAATAGGCTTTTGTCGCGAGGGAGACCCTTCTTCATGGGAGGAGGTCAATGGAGGTAGGGCTCGCCCTCAATCTCCATAAGGATGTGAGAGCGAGGGGCGAGGAGAGGCGTGAGCTCGCTCTCCAAGGGGCGAGGCTTCGATGCCTGTTATCTGATTGGTGAGGTAGCTCGGGCCTCCGGAGGCGAGAGGGTTGCTTGGCTTGGGACGGGCAGGCTTTCGGCTGGATCCTCTCACAGACTTCCATGGGTGAGGTCGGCCTCATCCACATGGATGTACTTCTGGGCTCGGAGAAGGAGGTCGGAGTAGGGCTGAGAGGCTTCTTGTTCAAGGAAAAGGTGAAGCGGGAAGGGAGGAGCCCCTGCTTCAATGCCAATGTTGCCACCGCATCGTCCAGGTGGTAGACTTCAAGGGCGACGGTCTTGAATCGGCTACAAGTCCCGAAGTGACTCTCCTTCCTTTTGGCGCATGGAGAAAAGCTGTCTGCGACCCTCGGGATCCTCCAGCAAGCGTTGAAGTGCGCCAAAAATGCCCTTTTCAGCTCCCGGAAGGAATCGATGCTGTGAGAGGACAGACGGGAGTGCCAGGCACGGGCGGCTTTCTGCAGGGTGCCAGGGAAAGCCTTGCAAGAGGGCGTCCGTAGCTCCCTGGACTTGCATGAGAGCCTTATAACTTTCGAGGTAGTCGAGGGGATCTGTCGTACCATCGTACGGATCCAGTTGAGGAAGGTAGAATCTGGAGGGTACGGGTTCCTCCAATATTTAGCGGGTGTAGGGAGGACTGGTGTCGTATTCCTCCTTCGGCTGGTTGTTAATTTTTCTGGCAGTTCATCCAGCTTTCGGTGGTACTCGTCCAGGTGCTCCTCCGCCTGGCGGCTGATTGCTGGCACCCTCCTGGATGGCTCGAAGGATGACGAAGAATAGGATGGAGAAGAATGCGGAGGTGAGACCTCCGCTTTGGTTCCTCATGATGCCGAGGCTCCGGAGAAACTTGCTCGGGTCATGGTCGGGAGAACGCGGCCTCTTAAGGGGCTCCTGACGAGGTCTCTTGGGAGAGGCTCGACGATGGCCAGCCTCTCTCCGGGGGATCTTCCCCTCGTAGACTACTGGCTAGCAGGTGGAGGAGCAGTCTGGTGTTGGGTGACCACGGACGGTTGCTCCTGGAGTCCGTGACCATGGTAGTAAGGGCTTGAACTTGCTGAGCAGTGCCGCCAGCTGATTAGCTAGGGGGTGCGTCTGGTGGTGGGCGAACAACGGGAGAGTCAGCGGTAGGAAGGTTGACTTTCTGCTGCCTAGCTGGTGGGGGATGCCCCCCAGGGTAGCTGAAGGAGGCGTCTTGAGCCCGTGTCACCACCATTGCTCAATGGACAGAGGGGGAGCTTTTGCGAGTGGATGCTATAGGGTTCTCTTCCTTCTGCACGCTTGCCTTGCGCCCCCCTTCCTGGCGCACCAATCTGATGATGCCCGATCATGAACTTAAGCGCAGGAAGATGTGTTCGCTTGCCGATGGGGTCCTTGCCAAGAGGGATGACCTGCAAGAAGTCTCAAGACCGAAGGGAGCTCCGATAGGGACCCTCCAACGCCCAAGTTAGCAACCGAGGTCATAGCCGAAGGGGAGCTCGAGGGAGCTCCTTAGAGGCAGAAAAGGCTTCGAGAGTTGGAGTTTTTCTAGGGTGGTAGTGTAGGTGAGCACTTGTGTTCACATACCTGGGCCTCGAGTTGACTTACCCTTTTATAGGCATTTGACATTTGCATAGGGATTAGCCACGTGGAGGTTACGTAAATTTGGGCTGGTCGGTAGGCTTTGTCCCATCGAAGAGGGGGAGTTGGCGGTTGGTGGGCCAGGTCCCATCGGTCGGTAGGGCCAGTTGATAGGTGGCCTGGTTCCATCGATGGCGTGGTCAGATGGTAGGTGGGCTTGGCTGTGTCAGGCTGTACAAGTCAGAAAGTTTGTGGGCTTGACGGCCGGGATCGACTTGGAGAGGTCAAGGCCGCCACAACCGACTGGGGAGATCGAGGGGTCGCCCCGGCTAACCCGGGGAAGCCGGGGCCGAGCCGGGGCAGACACGGGGCCGACTTCGAGAAGTCGGGGCCGACACGGAGGAACCGGAGCAGACGCGGAGCCACTTGGAGAAGTCGGGACCGACACGGAGGAGCCAGGGCAGACGCGGGGCTGGCTTAGAGAAGTCAGGGCCACCTCGGCTTATTCGGAGAAGTCGGGGCCGCAGGGGCCGCCGGGGCCGATGCGGAGGGCCGCCGGGGCCGATGCGGAGGGGCCGCCGGGGCCGATGCGGAGGAGCCGTGATAGACATGGGGCCGACTTGGAGAAGTCGAGGCCGACACGAAGGAGTCAGGGGAGACGTGGGCCGACTTGAAAAGTTGGGGCCACCTCGGCTTATTCGGAGAAGCCGGGGGCCGCAGGGGCCGATGTGGAGGGGTCGGGGCAGACGTGCCTGCGACTTGGTCAAATTTACCGTGATTATCCATGACTCCATCAGCCACATCACTATATATATATATATATATATATATATATATATATATATATATATATATATATATATATATAATGAATCAATTTCAAATTCATATTTTAAACCTATTTAACTCGTTAAATAACTGATTAAATTGGATTTATTCGAGTTTACCTACCTATCCAATCCATTAGATTAAATTCGTTATATGGATTTAAGAGAATTAAGCCTCTGTTTGGATAGAAAGAAAACTAGAGAGGAAAGAAAATTAGGAGAAAAAATAGGAGAGAAAATGAAGTTTACCTTTTGGATGGAGAAAAAGTAGGGAGAAAAGAAAACTAGAAGAAAATAGAGGAAAAAAAGTGGTGGGCCCATGTAAAAGTTCTCTCAAAACTAAAATTCGGAGAGAAAACTCAAAAGTGCTCTTTCATATTTTTTTCATTCCGATATTGACCCTTCATGAAAAAAAAAGATGCATTTTTTAATTATTTATAATAAAATATTATTATCATTATAAATTATTAACTTTTTTTTTTCTATTTTCTTTCACTCATCCAATTTTTTCTTTTACTTTTTTTTTTTTTTTTTCGTCCAAACAGAGCATAAATGAGTCAGCTCAGGTTATCCACTTATTAAATAGGTCGGATTTAGATTTGAAAACCGTAGAAAGGCTCTGGTTTGTTAGTATTGTTACTGCGCGAGGGAACGTTATTGCCCAACTCATGCCGGCGGAACACCCCAACGTGGGATAAGTCGCCATCGCACGTGCTCAGGGCGGTGATCGTGGGGACGTCTCGTCCTGCCCCGAAGCCGAGATCCAACACGACGGTCCATAAAAGGCCATGCAGCGCCCGCCACGTGGATCTTGCCCTGTCGTTGTCCGACTGCATCACGGACTTTGAGGCTGCCGAAAGTTGTACGTCCCTGTCGCGACAAATGATTGCCACGTGGCT
Source organism: Calamus simplicifolius (assembly GCA_900491605.1). Taxonomy (NCBI): domain Eukaryota; kingdom Viridiplantae; phylum Streptophyta; class Magnoliopsida; order Arecales; family Arecaceae; genus Calamus; species Calamus simplicifolius. Next base: position 62,422 of record UESW01002041.1, on the reverse strand, counting down.
ACAGCGAGTGCCGGCCAGACAACTCGGCGCTTGGGAGCACCAGCCCCCGCCCAAGTCGGTTTCTCGGGTCCGCAAGAAGTTCGGGTGGCGAGTCTTATTTCGGTCAATACGGATCCACCGGAGTTACATCCACTCGCGCAGTGCCACGTGGCGGAGAGGACTTCGATTGAAATATCTAGCGTCTCATATCACTACTCGGTGAAAAGAACTTCACCGGTCACATGCGGCTCACCAGCTTTCCACGAAGGGCGAGCCCACCTGGCACGTTTTGTTTTCTTTAATATATCAATAAATATATAATTTAATAAAACAAGGAATTGATAAACGCACTCCTTGTGTCTAATAATTACACCTTTTTTTATGCTTCTGTGACGCAAGCGAGATTTATTGAATAATAATTTTGTTTTGGATTAATTTATTTCACGCGTGACGTGTGGGCATCGAGGAAGTCGTGTTTGCCGTTCAGCCGTTGGGGCTCGATTAAACAAATAATTCTTTAATCCATAATGATCATAACATTAATGAATATTACCGTAATAATCTGTAAAAAGAATTAAGATATCATTTCATTGTTCTAAAGTAACTTCTTGTTTTTATCAAAGCACTTCATTTTTTAAGTATAATCGTTTTTATTTTTTTAAAGTATTATATCTTATTTTATGAACAAGGACCTGCATGGATAAATAAAATATCATTCTGTTATTATCTAAAATTTTCTTTCATGGAAGCTAATAATTACTAGTTTCGTTTTTAAAAAACTCCCTGAAATGTTGTTCAGCAGAGTAGACACCAAACGTTTTCTTTTTTTTTTTTTTTTTTTCATTGTGATAATAAGTACTTGTTTTCGAGTAAGGGACCATTGGAATAGCAACGTCATGGAAACCTCACCTCTGATATATAAATTAGAAGAGTAGCTGTCCCGGTTGATCTTGTCATGAATGATTGTCTATTTATCCTTATTTTATCAGGGATGGTGATATGTATATGGATGTGAATGACCAACATCAAACTGCAGACATTTTGTTCACTCTAATGCGATGATTATGCAACAAGAAATATTTGTCTATATCTTTTGTCTGTTCAACTAGATGAAATTGGTCTTAAACTATGACACAATATAAACGATTAGTATTAATTTGTGCTGCAAAGGTGATAATGTGCTGAATGATAGAGACAACTAAAGAAAAATTAAAAACATGACCCAAAGAAACATATGTATACAACTGACTCGGTCATAAATATTCTGCTTTTTGATTTGGGGCTAATGCCATGCAAGTACCGTTCGACCATAAAAAACATAAGCACGTATCTTATATAGATGTATATCTTATTACATATATCTTCAAAAAAATTAACTAGTTTCTACATAACTATCAATATTTTTGTCTTCTATTTTTATGACTTTAAATGGTTATTTGCAGCAAGCAATGAGAGGGCAATGAATTTCTACAATTAAAATGGTTTTTTTTAATGAAAAAAAGAGCATCGATTAATGAACTCCATCATAAGGATACAGTGCACCAGAAGCAAGTAATTAAGATAAACTTTACTTGACCATAAGAGCTTCTAAAAATATTTTTCAAATTATCATGTATCATAATATAACAAATACATCTTTACTGCTCTACTTCATATCTGTTAAGGTAGATGCAAATATAAATTTTTATTCTCATAAATAATGTATTTCATGCTCTAATTGGAATAATTTTGGTTGCAAATCAAATAGTTGGTGATGTGGCTGATCAAGCCGCGTTGCAGTTAACGAACGAGGCTGACTGATGAAGGTAAAATCAGACAACTACGATCCTTCACTATGGTCCGACGTGGCATGATCCCATGAGTCATCCCTATCCTATGCCTCAACACCGATCTCATAGTCAGCCTCAAGACCAACTCTAGCATCGGCCTCGGCGCCCACATGGCTTCCTACCAACTCCAACATCAGCCTCAGCACCGACTCTAGAGTCAGCCTCAACACCGACCCTAGAGTTGGCCTCAAGACCGACTCCAACATCAGCCTCGGTGCCCATGTGGTCCACTACTAACTCCAACATCGGCCTCAAGACCGACTCCAGCGTTGGCCTCAGTGCCCATGTGGCCCTCTAACAAATGCGACACAAGGTGGCTCACCTACTACTTGTGGTCCCACATGATTCATCTACCACCTGTGTTCCCACGTGGCCCATCTATCATCAACGACGTACGTCCGACAATACATGGCCTACCAATTGTCTATAGCGCCGCGTCTGACAAGACTTAGCCAACTAACTGGCTGCAGCCGTCCATATCAGACAAAGAGGTGGTCTACCAGTTCTGACAGGCCACGAGGTAGATACATTCTGTTGCTGTTGGCCTCACTGTTCGTCCCATATCAGACCACGATATCTCAGAATCAATAGCTGTCCAAAAAGGGTCAAGAAGAACTCCTAATCGGGTATAAGAACCTTCACTCGTAATGAGAAAAGAGATTCAACTTCTTCGAGTTATCAGCTAACTTCTCAAAAAGAAAGATACATTAATGCTTTTCAAATCACTTATTTGAGCGTTGGAGGGTTCTCACCGGAACAACTAGTCTTTGAGGACTTTTTTACATGATCCTAGTTCGAGGTGGGGGCTTCGAAAGACTTTTAGGTCCATCCTTATTGGATATCGGATTCTAGATCTTATCTGATGTTCGAAGAAGATGATTTGACAACAATAGCTGGCATTGCTATTTTTCATCATGCTTGAAAATCAAAACATCTATTTTACATTCCACCTAAAGCAATAATCAATGTAATCAATGTAGGTTGTAAATCACTAAGATAGCTCTTGACATCAACATAATTTATTCCTAAAACAAACGGCTATCTCCATAATATATCAGTACCATACATTTTGGTAAGGCTTCTGAATCTTTATAAATGTTTAATACTGCAACTCATAGGATGTTCAATGTGTGACTAAACATAATCAGAAATGATAAATATCCGAACATCATAGCGTGCAACAACCGACTCTTCGGCTGATTTCAGGGGATGTCACAGAACAAGTGGTCAACCATGTACATCCTTTTGCGGATGGGTTATGCGTTTAAAGCAAGTTATATAATAATTTATGATTACCATGCCAAGGATGACAGCGAAATGGCCGGAAAAGAAAGTACAAGGAGCAATCATAAATCAGTTTAGGCAAAGATTAGTTGGCCACCAACATAATGCATTTATTGATGGTATCCATTATTGCTAGGAGGTCGCACATAGAACATACATGGATATGCATGGTGTAGAAGACTTCTGAGCATTTTCAACAAATTAAGGTTCCTGAAAGAAGCCACTCATATTATTGTACTATAATATATCGGATGTGATTTATTCTAAAATAATGTAATCATTTATCTGTAAAAGGAAGAAAGAAAAAAAAAAAAAAAAAGAAAGAAAGAAGCCACTCTGATAGGCATAATTCCTCTCATGTTCATGCCAATTAGCTAGATGATGATGCACGGAATGAGGGTTCAGGCTAATATTAAATAAACATTAGGGATGATTAAGGATTGCAACAATGCCATCCACCTACCCTCTCACCCACCCACCCTTCCTTCTCTTGAGGATTGGGAATGCAGCATCGATCTCAAGATTTTATTTAGTCCAATGCTGCCATATGAATGCGTAAATTAACACAGTTCCTGGCCCTCACGAGATCATGGTCAACTTTCTTTCCTCCCATCACATGCACCCCAGACACAACAAAAAAAAAAAAAAAAAAAAAAAAGCAATCCTTATTCTATTCATTCATCCATCCAGTGGGAACGTAGATTATTCAAACTCCGACGGCCGCCCTTAGTCATCAAGGCTCTTGCATTTATTAATCCATCTTGCTTTAGCTTGCACACACTCATCACCCGGTAACTAATAAATCAAAGCGTAGCAACATGGTCGAAGGCTCGAAGCTCACGCCACGCAACAAGAGCAACGCCCCTTGCAACGACGACTCCGGAGCGATATCTTCATGATAGCTCCTCCAATGGTGCTCCATTTTTCTTTTATTCTCTTATTAAAAAATACATTAATTAAAGTAGCTATCATGGTGACCAAAGCGTGCAACTTTATCACATGGTAAGGTGCTTTGGGCACGTGACCGTGGGGCACATAAAACGTTCCGTTCGGACAGGGCGAGCAAAACGTGCTGCTGCGAAATTTCTTCGCTGCCTTAAAAAATTTATATATATATATTTTTAACTAAAATGCATGACCTTGCATTGAATTTTTTTTTTTCTTTTTCTCGCGCACCACGTCAATGCCTGGCGGCCACTCCAAGAACTCTAATTTCATCCACAACAAAGGAGATGGAGATGAACGGTGGTGGTATTTTTTTAATACTATGTTAACTCATTTATTCCTGCCTAATTTTTTCCTCCTTTGGTTCCCTCGCGGCCTTATCTGCCCCTTCTGCATGTGGGCCAACTCAGGTCAATAAAACCGGCGATTCCGTTTTCGAAGTCATGCAACGAGCCAATAGCGTGGCGGCGGCCGTAAACAAAATATAAAAGTAAAACCACAGTGATCATGAGTCTCCCGTGTGCAAAAAGGAGCGTTGTGCGAATTCTAAAGCCACGCGGCGTAGATCTAATTTTAATTTGAGCCGCGAGATCCGGCGATTTAAGTAATAAGTTACTGGTGTGTCCCATTAATGGCAGATTCGTAATATTCAATACATCTCTAAAGATCTTAAAGGAGCCGCGATATCGCGGTTGGATCGCCAATCAGTTAAGGAAAGTCACCGTGGGGATCAGAAGGGTAGCGAAAAAGGAAGAAGAAGGTAAAAAGAGGAACTCTAAACTCAAATTAAATGAACTCCAAATTACGCCCAAACACATGCCAAATGTGAAAGGTCCGCAATGCTTGCCGTCAAGGACTCAAGGTCCAACTAAACACCAACCTTTTGCGTGTCGAACCCTCTCTGTCCCCATCCTCGGCTCTCCTCCGCGTCGTCTCCACTTTCGCCGCCGCCTTCCTCGCCGCCGAACCCTCGTTCCAGAACTCCGAAAGCAGCAGGCCAAAACCCTAACCTTGATAAGCGAAGCTGCTCCGCAGCTACCTCACCCGGCCGGATCCCGTTGATGCGACGGAGTCCGCGCACGGCCACCGCCAGATGAACCTGTGGACCGACGACAACGCATCCATGATGGAGGCCTTCATGGCCACCACCACCGATCTCCAGGGCTTCCCCTGGGCGCCACCGCCCGTCGGGGCGGCGGCTGGAGTGAGTCACGTGCCCTCCTCCCAGTCCACCGTCATGTTATCCGCTCCGGCGCAGCCGCCACCGGCCTTTTTTAACCAGGAGACACTCCAACAGCGTCTCCTGTCACTTATCGAGGGGGCAAGGGAGAGTTGGACCTACGCGATCTTCTGGCAATCGTCCATTGACGTGGCCTCCGGCACGTCGCTACTGGTCTGGGGCGACGGCTACTACAAGGGATGCGAGGAGGACAAGCGGAAGCAGAAGGCCACCACGGCTGCCTCCGCTGCGGAACAGGAGCACCGGAAGCGGGTGCTCCGGGAGCTTAACTCCCTCATCTCCGGTGGCGCTGGCGGGTCCTCGCCGGACGAGATGGTGGAGGAGGAGGTCAGCGACACGGAGTGGTTTTTTCTCGTGTCCATGACGCAGTCGTTTGTCAACGGCTCCGGCCTCCCAGGCCAGGCCTTCTTCACCGACTCTCCGATCTGGATTGCCGGCGCGGACCGGCAGCAGTCGGCGCCCTGCGACCGGGCGCGACAGGCGCAGGTCTTCGGCCTCCAGACCATGGTCTGCGTCCCGGTGGTTAACGGCGTGCTGGAGCTCGGATCCACGGATGTCATCTATCAGAGCTTGGAGCTCACGAACAGGATCAGAATCCTCTTCAACTTCAATGACCTCGGTCCCCCATCGGGATCCTGGCTCCCTACGCCAGCGGCGACGCCAGCTGTGGCTGACCACGCGGAGACCGATCCCTCGATGCTGTGGCTTACAGATCCAACCATGGTCGAGATCAAGGACTCCGTCTCCCCTGCGTCTGCGACTGCCGAGATCTCCGTTACCAAATCCCCAATCCAATTCGATAACCCGAGCTCGAGTACTGTCACTGAAAACCCAAGCTCGATTCAGATGCAGCAACACCACAACCACCACCAGCAACACCAACAGCAGCAGCAGCATCAAAATCAGAACAGCAATAGCAATGGCAATTTACAGGCCCAAACATTCTTCAACACCAGAGAGTTCAATTTCTCCGAGGCCGTGCTGAACGGCTCTGCCCCTCCACAGTCCTTCAAAACGGAGACCGGCGAGATCCTAAATTTCGGTGAGAGCAAGAGAAATTCCTCACCAGCCCCTGGCAGCAGCCTCTTCTCGCATCACCAGATCGCAACCGCCACCACCGCCGATGACAAGAAGAACAAGCGATCGACTGGGGCCACATCGACGGTAAGCCATGACGAGGGGATGCTCTCCTTCTCCTCTCCCGCCGCCCGGCCTGCCTCTGCAGGTCAGGTGAAGTCCGGTGGCGGGATCCTTGGCGGGGCCGACTCGGACCACTCGGACCTCGAGGCATCGGTTCGGGAGGCGGAGAGCAGTCGGGTAGTGGAGCCGGAGAAGCGGCCGAGAAAGCGGGGCCGTAAGCCGGCCAACGGCCGGGAGGAGCCACTCAATCACGTGGAGGCCGAGCGGCAGCGCCGGGAGAAACTGAACCAGAGGTTCTATGCCCTCCGTGCGGTGGTCCCAAATGTGTCCAAGATGGACAAAGCCTCGCTCCTCGGGGACGCCATTTCCTACATCAATGAGCTAAGATCCAAGCTACAATCTTTGGAGTTAGATAAGGAGGGTCTCCAAGCCCATATCGAGACCCTCAAGAGAGAGCGAGATTCCACACCTGCGCGGCCATTGCAGCCGCCGGATCAGGATGTGAAAATCATGAATGGCGGACGATGCCACGGAGTGGAGATTGAGGTAAGGATCCTGGGGCTGGAGGCCATGATCCGGTTGCAGTGCCAAAGGAGGAATCACCCGGCGGCGAGGCTAATGGCAGCGTTGAGAGATCTCGATCTTGATGTCCATTATGCCAGTGTGTCCGTCGTCAAGGACCTCATGATCCAGCAGGCAACGGTGAAGATGTCCAGTAGGGTTTACACTCAGGAGCAGCTCAGCTCTGCCCTCTTCTCCAGAGTGGCAGAACCCCCTAGCAATAGATAGATAGATAGATAGATAGATAAATGTGCTTCCTCTAATAACCAATGGTTGTTTCTCCGGGGGATTGCTCAACTCGGTGGCTTGTAAAGACTTTGAGATGAGTTTTTAGACCTCGGCTAGTTTGTCATATTATGCTCTCTTACAGTTCACATGAATTGTCAGGGTTCCTCCCCTTCTCTTTGCGATTTGGTGGGGCTGTGAGCTTGGAGTTGGAGAAGGCTGTTGTACGCTCCTAAGCTGTCTATTTTCCAAGTTTTAGCGGTGTAGTCAACCTGTAAATAGACGATGCAGCCTTAGTGCGGGGAGTCTGATGTTTGTTCGAATAACCAACGCTGTTAATTTCTTTTTGACTCCCCTTCATGGAGATTTAGTTAGCGTGGAATCCTATTTTGCTTTTGTGATTACTCTCCTTTTGGGTTGTCTGCTATCTCGAGTGATTCTTTATGCTTTGCTTGACGTCTTAATTTCAATTCAACCTGGCCACCAATTCTCTTCATCAATGATTTGAGATTGTTTACAGCTCCAAAACTAATAACTGGCGGATATGTGAATGGGGCAAATCATGTTAGTGTGACGTTTGAAATTTGATCAAATGCGAGTGTTAATGCTTGTCAATAGCTTTTGACTGAGAGAAAAAGGATGCTACCTCGAGCTTTTTGGCTTGCGTCGATGTGCTGTAGCAGGCTTGTGGCAAGAGCTTTGAGGCTCGCCGAGATGCTTGATGGGTTGATAAATGATAACACGTTATACATGCACGTGTTAAACAAATTCCGTTTATTGCAAGGCACTCATGAAATTCCCGTTGGATGTAGGAAATCATCAGAGGACGCGAAACTAGGCTGGATTGGGAGGGCGACGATCTTATCCATGCTAACTTAGATTCGATGATATTTACTTGAAACCCAATCAGACAGTCGAATTTTGCCACTTGAGCCCAAGGACTGGGCCAATGGGATAAGGTCCTATTCAGTTAGCCTGGCTACCAGGCGTTAAAAAGTAGAAAAGTCTTTTGTGCATAATGCAGAATGCGCTTACTGTACACAATAATTGGCTGCGCACGCGTTTGACTATGGCTGTCCAAGAATATTTTTATTTTTTTTGCATCACATGCATGATCACACGTGCGCGATGCACATGCTCATGCATCGAGCGTGGTGTAGAAGAACTTTTCCTAAAACGTATCGAGAGCCATTTGTCTGGTCATATAGCCCATTTGAGGAAGTAGCAACAGGCCTTTTGGAAGGATTAACTGTCTTATTTTGAGATGTAATTTAGCTAGAAGGATTGGCAATGGTAATACTTTCCTCACCAAATGTAACTCCATCTCAAAATATGTGATGCCCCTTCCAATCGGTTCCACATCAGGTAATTAAAAAAGAGTCGAATAGTTTATAACCAGTTAAGTCAGATGAACAAATACCAATTGGATCCTTTTCGGATTGTGATTGTCCAAATTGGTATGAACCTTGGCCATCTTGCTTTCATGTCACAAAACGTATCGTTACATTATGGTATCAGAGTCACGCACTAGTCGAAAGTGCAGGAGCTAAGTGCCATACAACACATAAGTAAGATGAAGTACCAATTGGATTCTTTTTGGGCTGTGGTGGCCTAAATTGATGTGAACCTTGTTCATCTTGCTTTTATGTCATGAAACGGATTTGTGGGTTTGCGGGCCCAGATTATTACAAAATATGCTGATTGATTTGAGAGTGTTTGCCATGTCGACATCAACAAAGTGATACAAGCTAGTAGGCATAGCATTCTCAAGAGTCTTTTGCCCATAAAACTCCACTAAGGGTGTCTTCGGATCATCAATGAGATTGATGTGAGATGGGACAGACCATGGATAGAGTTAGAAGTCGATTAGGACCAAACCAAAGCCCATCGGGTTGGCCTAACTTTAGATTGGACCATGAACCAACCATATCCCAATTAATTTGGACGGGGTCTCAGCTTCAAATTAGAGTCAAAACAATGGAAAAGTCTTGCTGCATCGGGGACGGTGCAGAAAGCACGAACCAATCCTGATGATTGGTACACACTATGTGTATGTGCATATGCCAAAAACAAAATCATCCTTTCCTGCTTTAGCATGCATGCATGTGATGCATGCCAAAAATCGGATGCAATGCAGCTCTTGCTGCACCACCCTCGGTGTGACAAGGCTTTTTCCAAAACAATTTTTGAAACGGGCTTGGGATAACCATTGGCCCAACTTGAGCTTGATCCAAACCATGGCTCGAAGAAAGCTCCAAGAATTGGCTCTCACTTAGGTTTGAATCTGACTCAAATATAATCTCAAAACCTTAAAATATGATGGGCTTTCTAAATTTTTATATTGATGTTTTAATTAATTATGTGATAATAGCTCTCTATATAACAATAAATTTTATAAAGTAATTAGACATAATTATTTTAAATGTTGCTTGTTTCATGTAAATATAAAAAAAATAAAAAGTTGACTCCATTGGTCTAATTCTTGGCTCAAGTGTATTGTTGTAGGTTGTCTCAATTGTGTTTTGGACCAGGCCCAAGCCTAATTTTTTAAAGGAAAAGACTTTGTACACCGCCCCCAGTGCAGCAAGGCCTACGTGGGCTGCACCGCCTCTTCTGATTGGTCCACGTGGCTCTTACGTGGATGACCTGCTGGGCTGTATGGCTCAACTTTGATGTTACGTTCTGAACGTGACGGCCATTTAAAGCAGTTCACTTTTTTTTAAAATTAGCATGCGGACGAAAATGCCCTTTCCCTCCATCCTAGCGCCATTTTACGTTGTATTTCATCTGTGCAAGAAGAACTCTCTTTCTTCTCCGGTCGAAAGAAAATATTTCAGCTTCGAGGCTGGAAAACCTGGCTACTGGAGTCTGTGTACAAAAACTTCTGGAGGAAATGTCATCCGCAGCACAAAGTAAAAAGTCTTTCTTCCCACTTCTTTCTAAAGCTCCTTTATTACACCAACAGTTTTTTCTGGTTAGAGTTAGTTAATGCGTGACCAAACCGTTTAATGCGCGGGTAACTTCCTTAGAACAAAATAGTTATGAGATTCTAGGAGTCATAACTGTTTAGAGAGCACGAATGTCATACTCTTTTAATGCGGCCCTTTCCCTCCATCCTAGCGCCAATTTATGTTAGATTTCATCTATGCAAGATGAACTCTTTCTTCCCTCCCTCGCTCTGAGAGTCCGGATGTTAAGGAATCAGTTGAGCACGAACCTACGCCCTCGCTTTGAAAGTCTGGTCGACAGGAAATATTTCAGCTTCGAGGTTGAAAAACCTGGCTACTGGAGTCTACTGGAGTCTTCAAATATAAAAGTTTATCCAATGAGTTTTTCCTTGCCAAAACCTCACGTAGACGTTCGCTTCTCTCTCTGAATTTGGCCAGGTCTGTAAGATGGGCCTCAGCTGCCTTCGTTATCTCTTCGTCAATTGCTTTTAAAAGGCTCCTTTTTTCCTCCATCTGCTTGGGAATGCTAGTCATGTTTCTCGAGACTCCCATTTGATCTTCGAAAGTAATGACAGGAAAAAGAGAGAATCCCCGCGACACCTACCTGGCCAATTCGGAGAGAGAAGCGAACGTCTACGTGAGGTTTTGGCAAGGAAAAACTCATTGGATAAACTTTTATATTTGAAGACTCCAGTAGACTCCAGTAGCCAGGTTTTTCAGCCTCGAAGCTGAAATATTTCCTGTCGACCAGACTTTCAGAGCAAGGGCGTAGGTTCGTGCTCAACTGAATTTCATCTGTGCAAGAAGAACTCTCTTTCTTCCCCCCCTCGCTCTGAGAGTCCGGATGCTGCCCTTTCCCTCCATCCTAGCGCCAATTTATGTTGGATTTCATCTCTGCAAGAAGAACTCTTTCTTCCCCTCCCTCGCTCTGAGAGTCCGGATGGTAAGGAATCCCCGTGACACCCTACTTCAAATTCGGCCGTAAATCCTTCGCGACACCCCAGTGGAAAGTTCACGACACCCTAGCTTTAAGGCGATGACACCCGTACTTAAAACTGACCACGGAGAGAATCCCAATGACATCCTAGTTCGAATTTGGCCATAAATCCTTCGCGACACCCCAGTTGAAATCCCACGACACCCTAGCTTTAGGGTGACGAAACCCGTGCTTACAAATGACCACATAGAGAGTCCCGGTGACACCCTAGTCGAATTCGACCGTAAATCCTTCACGACACCCCAATCGAAATATCACGACACCCTAGCTTTAAGGCAACGACACCCGTCTTTAGAACTGACCACGAAGAGAATCCCCGCGACACCCTAGTTCTAATTCGGCCGAAAATCAATCGCGACACCCCAGTTGAAATCTCACGACACCCTAGCTCTAAGGAGACGACACCCGTGCTTAAAACTGACCACGGAGATAATCCCAGCGACACCCTAGTTCGAATTCGGCCGTAAATCCTTCGCGACACCCCAGTTGAAATCCCACGATACCCTAGCTTTAGGGCGACGATACCCGTGCTTACAAATGACCACATAGAGAGTCCCCGGCGACACCCTAGTCGAATTCGGCCATAAATCCTTTGCGATACCCCAGTTGAAATATCACGACACCCTAGCTTTAAGGCAACGACACCCATCTTTAGAACTGACCACGGAGAGAATCCCCGCGACACCCTAGTTCTAATTCGGCCGAAAATCAATCGCGATACCCCAGTTGAAATCTCACGACACCCTAGCTCTAAGGAGACGACACCCGTGCTTAAAACTGACCACAGAGAGAATCCCAGCGACATCCTAGTTCGAATTCGGCCGTAAATCCTTCGCGACACCCCAGTTGAAATCCCACGACACCCTAGCTTTAGGGCGACGATACCCGTGCTTACAAATGACCACATAGAGAGTCCCGGCGATACCCTAGTCGAATTCGGCCATAAATCCTTCGCGACACCCCAGTCAAAATATCACGACACCCTAGCTTTAAGGCAATGACACCCATCTTTAGAACTGACCACGGAAAGAATCCCCGCGACACCCTAGTTCTAATTCGGCCAAAAATCAATCGCGACACCCCAGTTGAAATCTCACGACACCCTAGCTCTAAGGAGACGACACTCGTGCTTAAAACTGACCACGGAGATAATCCCAGCGACACCCTAGTTCGAATTCGGCCGTAAATCCTTCGCGACACCCAGTTGAAATCCCACGACACCCTAGCTTTAGGGCGACGACACCCGTGCTTACAAATGACCACATAGAGAGTACCCGGCGACACCCTAGTTGAATTCGGCCGTAAATCCTTTGCGACACCCCAGTTGAAATCTGACGACACCCTAGCTTTAAGGCGACGACACCCATACTTGAACAAGGCAGGAATTTGACGTCACCCTAGTACTAATTCGACGACACCCTAGTAACTCAGCCATGCCATATTTCAAGAAAAGTTGCTAAACGTGGGCAGTTCCTATGGGTTCGTGGGTATCTGTGATGTGATCGTGGCGATCCGGGTGTCCTTTCGTATTTCTCTGAGGTCGGCATAAACCCTAGAAAAAGCACTCATTCGTCTGTTGCTCGAGAAGCCATCCTTTTTCTCAAGAAGCCATCCTTCGTCTCTTGCTCGAGAAGCCACTGGTCTCCTTTTCCCTCCTAAATTTGTACCATAGTTCATTCTTCTGTATACTTCATTCATGGAGATGAGTGCTTTCGTTTGTGGACGAATACCGCGAACAAAGAAGAAGCAGACGGAGAAAATGGCGGAACAATGCAAGGACATGGTTCTTCGTTCGAATGAGGATGCGGCTCCTTCAGGTATGTTTATCACTATATTAAATATTATGACATTCTCTCTTAAAATTTCATGACAAGTATGTCTTCTGTCTTACCCCCTGTTTCAGTTGACAATAAAATTGTTCCAGTCCCCCCAGTGAAGGCTTCCCAGCTGTTTAAGAATAGCTGCAGGCCGGCAGTATACGTTCAGAAGGTTTGGAGGATGGGGTTCTCTAGACGGCAAACAAAACTGATTCGAAGGACCCCATTTGGTGCCTTCGTCGACATGCAGACGTTCACAGTCGATGGGCGACTGCTAGCAGACATCATAAGATGTCACAATGGAGGCGACGAGTTCATGTTTTGCGGAAAGCCAGTTCTATTCAGTGCCGACGAAGTCGCACTCATTCTGGGACTTCCAGCTCATGGGAAGAAGATCGACACGTCCAGCCAAATGTTCAATGGAAGGTTGTTCAGACGGTTTGGCCAGGGTTTAGATCTTCGCCAAGAAGGTTTGGAGAAGTTGATATTTCAACTCCGATCATCTAAAGTACAGGAGGATGTCGAGGACACCGTCCGACTTTGGATCGCATACATGTTGGCCATGTTTTTGGCTCCAAAGTCTAATCAGAGATGTCCACGGTATCTCATCCAGCACTTGGATGACTTAAGTCAACTGGGTAGCATCGACTGGGCTTCGGCACTGAAGGAGTTGATTGTTCTGGCTCTCCCAGAAATAGCTGCTTGCTTGCGTTCCGAGGAGCCGGTGCACTCAAAGAATGCAAAAAAAGTTAGGAGGCAGCCTACCTTGTTCGGATGCTCGACAGCACTGGTGGTAAGGATTATTGAGACACATAATTAGTGTTGTGAGTAATTTTTTTTGTAATATTACATTATTTAATATCCAAAAAAATATCATGTTCAGGCGTGGTTCCTCGAGCATACATCAATGCGAGAGCCAGCATACCCTGATAAACGGCCCCGGCTGTTGAAGTGGTATGACCACCAAATGAAGATCCAATCAGTTCAGGTTGCCGACTTGCAGCCTCATGACTTGGTAAGCTAGTTCATTGCTCCATTGCTCTGACCATTTTTTAAACTTAATGCGTCTATATGTTCACTTAATATTAATTTGTTATCATCTTGCGTTGCAGATGGAGGGAGGTACTGTACCATTGCCAGAAGAGCACTGGCTTCTCCCTCAGCAGAATGTTGCATCCCCCCTCAACCAACAGATACCTGCGCCCCTCAACCAACGGATAGCTGCGCAGGATGCGCCGAGTTGAGGACTGAATTGGAGTGCGTTAAGGATCAACTCGACGATGTCAGGCACAGGCTGTCCATTGCTGAGAGCCTCCTCAGTTCACTGGTCAGAAAGGAAAGTAATGCAATAAATGAGGAGGACAAGGGAGACGAGAAAACAGAGAAGGTGCATTCCCTGGAGTTGGTCCTCCGCGAGCCTGGTAATGGAAATAGTGAGGAGAAGAAGATGGAGGAGGACCATTCATCCGAGTTTTCAATTGAGACAGGGAATGCAAAAGCAGAGGAGAAGAGATTGGAGGGGGATTCATTGGCTGATAAAACAGAGCATGGGAATGAAAATAAAGATGAGTCCATATCCGATAATAAACTTGGCACCCCTGCGCCAAAGGATGACAATATGGACATAGAAATAATTGGAGTGCCTTCGCTTGTTAGGAGGATTAAAAAAGAGCCGAGGAAGAGTAAGGCATCCACGGTCGTCGGAGAATGTTATGAGACAACCCGTCCTAAAAAGTCGGCGAAGACAGTGGGCACATCAAAGCCCAACACAACGGTCGAAGATGACCAAATAATTATTCAAAATTTTTTGAGCGAGCGACAAACCGACGAGATCGTCTACACAAATATATTTCTGGCGTTGTAACAAGAAAAAATCTTCAAGATCTCATTAACAATGAAATGATAATAGATGATGTAAGTATATCAAGGAACATGTTCTAGTTGTTGATTTTAGAATTATATTAATCGTTTTACATTGCATTGGCAGATAATTGATTGCGGCCAGGAGTTTCTGATGCGCAACCGGGCAGAGCATCCTGACCGATACCATAAGTGCATAATTGCATCAGTTTTCGTATCTGCTCTATGTCTGACTTCCTCATCACCTGCTCATGAACTTGCTGGAACATCAGGAGCTGCGATATTTGACAATGTATCGGATGAAGATAAGGCCCAATTCCGGTTTCTTTTTACCATAATAAACTCTGATAACTCGCACTGGCATTTGGTTGCTGTCGACATGGAAAGAAAGGTGTTCATGCACCTGAATGCATTGAAACGCAACCCGAAGTACAAGGCCAATGCAAGGAAATGGCATACAATTCTAGGCCACATATTCCATATCTACTGCGATAAGAAGGAAGCGATGGATTGGCCGATGGAAGATATTTCAGATTGCCCAAGCCAACCGACCGGATCGCTGGATTGCGGCCTATACTGTCTGAGATACATGGAATATCTTGCTCGACGGGATAATCCTGATATGAAGATGGATTTCATGGATGAGGAAGTCAGAGATTACCGGCGACACTTAGCTGCGACGATATTGAGAGAGGGCCTGAACAAAAAGATTAGCGACATTGTCGAAAAATGTTCTTAATTTTTTTATTCTTCTTTGAATGAAAATTGAATGTAATTTATTCATATTAACACTGATTAATATTTAATGCAAATGCACAAATTTTATATTGCGAGCAGGAGTGTCCTCGATGTATTCATATGTTTGCCTTCGTAGGTTTCGCCTTTCGGGTGTCGCCGTGCAAGAGCTAGGGTGTCGTTTGCCAAGAGCTGGGGTGTCGTCGCGCTAAAATCTTTGGTATCGGTTCGCGAGCACTGAGATGTCTCGTAGGTTTCCGCCTTTCGGGTGTCGCCGCGCAAGAGCTAGGGTGTCGTTAGCCAAGAGCTGGGGTGTCGTTGCACTAAAATCTTCGGTGTCGGTTCGTGAGAACTGGGATGTCTCGTATGTTTCCGCCTTTCGGGTGTCGCCGCGCAAGAGCTAGGGTGTCGTTGCCAAGAGCTGGGGTATCGTCGCGCTAAATTCATCGGTGTCGATTCGCGAGTACTGGGATGTCTCGTATGTTTCTGCCTTTCGGGTGTCGCCGCGCAAGAGCTAGGATGTCGTTTGCTAAGAGCTGGGGTGTCGTCGCGCTAAAATCTTTGGTATCGGTTCGCGAGCACTGGGATATCTCGTAGGTTTCCGCCTTTCGGGTGTCGCCGCGCAAGAGCTAGGGTGTCGTTAGCCAAGAGCTGGGGTGTCATGCTAAAATCTTCGGTGTCGGTTCGCGAGTACTGGGATGTCTCGTAGGTTTCCGCCTTTCGGGTGTCACCGCGCAAGAGCTAGGGTGTCGTTTGCCAAGAGCTGGGGTATCGTCGCGCTAAAATCTTCGGTGTTGGTTCGCTAGCACTGGGATGTCTCGTAGGTTTCTGCCTTTCGGGTGTCGCCGCGCAAGAGCTAGGGTGTCGTTAGCCAAGAGCTGGGGTGTCGTCGCGCTAAAATCTTCAGTGTTGGTTCACGAGTACTGGGATGTTTCGTATGTTTCCGCCTTTTAGGTGTCGCCGCGCAAGAGCTAGGGTGTCGTTTGTCAAGAGCTGGGGTGTCGTCACGCTAAATCATCGGCGTCGATTCGCGAGCACTGGGATGTCTCATAGTGTTGGCCCAGATGGCAACCCAAGAGGGGGGGGGGTGAATTGGGTTCTTAAAAATTTAAGACTTTTAAGCAATTTAAAATGAGATGTGCAAGTGAAAGGATTAACTAATAAGCAAAGCACAAACACAAGTATATGAGAGATAGAGAAGAGACAATTAGGCACGGCAAACACAAGATATTTTTATAGTGGTTCGGTGCAACCAACACCTACGTCCACTCCCAAGACTCACTTGGGTCCACACTATAATCTCTCTAGATTACAGCCGAGTTGTTTTACAAGCTCACAACTCAAACTTGTTGTTTTCACGGGTGCACAACGAACCCAGCTGGTTTTAACTCGGGCTTACCAGCACAAAACCCTACAAGTTGTTTTTCTAGGGCTCACAACTAACCCAACACAAGCACTCCGGCTTGCAACGAGGTATGCCAACCTCCACTAATTCAATCCACAGATTGAATCAGCAAACAAATAATAAAGATTGTTTTTAAACAATAAAGTGCTCCCCTTGAGCAGATATACAAATTAAGTACAAAATGATATAAGGTTAGAAAAGCCTGATAATTTTGCCGATGGTAGATGCTTGGGCTTTCTCCCTTCTTTTCTTCAACTCCTCTAGAAGTGTTGAATCACGCCTCAGCTAGATTCTTGACCGTTGAAGACTTTTGGAGTTGAGATGAATCTTTTCCCTCTTTTGAAATCCGCAGATTTGACCTTTGGAACGCACTTGGATTTTCTTCTGGCTTTTGTGGAATGATGAGAAGGAGTAGACGAATCTTTCACTTGGATTTCACTCCTTTTGAATCTCTCTACTTGAGCTAAAAGATTTTTCTAATAACACTCTGTTTTTCCCTCTTTTGAATTTCTTACTGAATGATTCTCAATATATATCTTCTCTCTTCTTTCTTTGTTGAATGGCTCCTCTATTTATAGATTCTGAAACAATATAGCCGTTAGAAACAAAGAAAAATAACCGTTATTCAAAAATATATCCGTTGGAGCTGATGTGTCATTAAAAAAAATTTCCGCCCAGAAGTCGGGGAGTCGGCTCGGGACAGTGCGAGTCGGCTCGAGCAATCGAATCCAGAACGCACCAAAAAATGGGTCTCCAGGAGTCGACTCGCGAAAGTCTGGGAGTCGACTCGTGACTTTCAGGGGTCGACTCGCGAAAAGCTGGGAGTCGACTCGTGAGGCACTCAAAAATGAGTCTTTCTGCCGTCTGAGTCGAGTCGACTCGGGTACTGTGCGAGTCGGCTCGAGAAAGTTCAGGGGTCGACTCGGAAACTCTCGAGTCGGCTCGGGACTGATACAAAAATCAGAAAACATTCTGATTTGCTTTGAAAATCATCCCAACCAACTTTGAAATATAAATTTGACTTAGATAATGTTGTTTTAACAGTAAAGCTCAATTTCAAAGCATTCTCATTAAGTCATTGATCTTTAAAAGATTGATATATAAAATCATATTTGAATTCATAAGTATAGCTCAATGAAACATATATTCAATTGATTCAAGAAACTCATT
>UESW01002041.1:0-42629 GCA_900491605.1 Calamus simplicifolius | reverse complement strand
AACTCCGTTAGTGTTGTCTTCGAATTTATAAACCCATCGAAGAAGTGATTAATGCCCTCGCTCCTTTGTGAAGATGACATCCCTGTTCAAAATTTTGTCAACAAAAAAAAAGCGTTTAACGCGAACATGAACCAAAGACAATGACATACAAACCTGCGAAGAATGTATCCTTTAGGTAAACTGGGACCCATTTTTCCCGACATTCGTAAAGGACATTGAACCAATCTATAGACTTGCATTCTTTATATTTCTCCATAACATGTGCCCACCTTTCCTCGAATGACTGTATGGTCAATGAATCATATATCGCCTCATCGAAATCAACCATAAACTTGGGATTTGCCGTGCAAATGTGGCCAATCTTTTCGGTATCTTCTTCAATATATGCCAAAGACAAAATCGATGTCGTGTGTTAGGAAAAACTTCTTTGACAGCAGCCTCGATTGCCTTATCTTGGTCAGTAATCATGGCAATAGGTGCTTGACCACCATTTGCATCCAGCCAAGTCTGAAAAACCCATTTATATGTCTCAGTACTCTCATCAGACAACAATGCGCATCCAAGCAAGGTGGACTGTCCATGATGGTTGACCCCAACGAATGGACAAAAAGGCATTTGATATCTGTTTGTCAAGTAGTTGAGTCAAAGCTTAGAACATCACCGAAGTATGTGCATGCCAATCTTGACCTTGGATGAATCCAGAAGACAGACCTCAGATGACCATTATCATTGAGGTCTAAGGAATAGAAGAAATTGGGATTTTGAGTTGCATTTCGGCGAAATGAATTACCATCGACTGAGCATCTCCTTCTTTCAGCTTAGACTGACGTTCGCGACAAATGAAGTTACGAGCATCCTTCTCGGTGAAATCCAATTGTCCTCTGCCCCCTTTTCTCCTTGCTATGGCAGAGTATATCTGAGTCGTCGGAACATTCACGGCATGTAAATTGCTGATCTCTGCCTTCTCTGGTGTGCTGATCCTCCTATGCGACCGTAGATAACCAGTTGATGTTATGGACATCCCATGGTTATGTTCTAGAGAAACCTCATCCAATATCCACTTACCACTTGTAGCATTCAGTCTTGCTTTTATGGATGCCATACAATCAACTTTCCCAGTATCCCTATGATTCATACTCTTCTCTGATTTTCTAGATTTTCCTTGCCTCCAACACGCCAGGTGCTTGAAGCAAAGTTGTTTTTTGTTGTTGGCCCTGCTACACACTGTTGTGATTCCAAAACCAACTCGTTTCGCGTATCCATTGTAGAACGTATATACATCATCTGCTGAATTGAATTCCATCCCAGTTTGAGGAACTACAATATCATCCACTGCATTTGGAGCGACGGGTGAAGGTGCACGGCCGGGAGTGTTATCGATTTCTTTCCGATCTACAATTTCAGCATCAACTGTGAAATATAGGCACGCAGTCATGAACAATGATATCCAGTTGTCAATATACGGCGTTTGTCACGACACCCCGACGACAGAACACCACACCCGCGACATGAATTATCTGTCCTCACGTCGACATTTTCACATATTCCCTTTGCCCTAGACATCGAAAGTCGCGACACCCCAGTTAGTTCACTTCTTAATCCCACGACACCCTCTTTTTGGGCGACGACACCCGTGCTTAGAACTTGAGAAATTGCGACACCCCAAAGCTCACGACACCCTAGCTTTAAGGCGACGACACCCGTGCGACCACGGCGAGAAGGCCCGCGACAACCAAGTTACTAAAATTTAATTTTATTTATAAAAAAAAAAAATACATTAGCCCTCACTGGGGCTTCTCTCTCCTTCGGTCGCTGCGTCTCGATCTGGCGATGGAGGGACGCTACTTTCCCCTCCAGGTGGCTATTGGCCCGACGCAGGACCTCTATCTTTTGTTGAAACTCCTGGTATTCCTCGCGCCAGCCTGAGTCGCTCGATGATTGCGTGCGACTCAGCATAAACCATCGCGTCGATGGTGACGGTTGGGCGTCGGCTGCCAGTAGATCTTACCTCGCCTCTGGAAGCCATCTCAGTTCAAGCTGGAAAGGTGAGTAACGATGGCATTCCCCCATCCTTATTTAAGGTTCCCCTGGCGGGTGTTTCGATTGCCATGCGCCACCATCTCAGTGGGTTGTTCACAGGAATCGAATCGGTGCGCCACCACGCCCCGCCCTCCACGTTGAGTTTCGAGGGATGGGGAACAGAACAGTTTCGGGAAGCAAACAGTCTTAAGTTTAACGTCGTCCCAAGAGAAAATTCACGACACCCAAGGATGATTGGATTTCGGCCGAAACTCCTTCGCGACACCCCACTTGAAAGCTCACGACACCCTCGGCGACGACACCCGTGCGTCGAACTGATCACGGGAGAACCCCGAGACATCCCAGGGAGTTGGATTTCGGCCGAAACTCCTTCGCGACACCCCTGTTGAAAGCTCACGACACCCTAGCTTTAAGGCGACGACACCCGTGCAGAACTGATCACGAACGACACCCGTCGTCGTCTGATCCTAGAGTGACGACACCCCTTCTCGAATTCCCGACCTCGTGACACTTGGGTGTGTCAATCACTAAGCACGGGTGACAGCTAGGGTGTCCTTTTGTCTCTTTAAGAGAGCACCGTAGCGTGGATTTCAACTGTTTCGGCTGAATTGACAATGGGTGATCAGTAAGCACGGGTGTCGTCGCCTTAAAGCTAGGGTGTCGTGAGATCTCGAAGAAATCCAAAAAGTTCTGGGGTGTCACGCGAGTTTCGGTTTCGTTCGAATCAGTTCTGGGTGTCGTCGCCTTAAAGCTAGGGTGTCGTGAGCTTTCAACAGGGGTGTCTCGAAGGAGTTTATCCAAAGTCAGTTCTAAGGGTGTCGTAGCATTGATGCTAGGGTGTCGTGAGGTTTCAGTGGGGTGTCGCGAAGGAGTTTCGGCCGAAATCCAATCATCCTTGGGTGTCGTGAATTTTCTCTTGGGACGACGTTAAACTTAGACGGTTTGCTTCCCGAAACTCTCTTCTGTTCCCCATCCCTCGAAACTCAACGAGGGGGGGGTGGCGCACCGATTCGATTCCTGTGAACCGCCCACTGAGATGGTGGCGCATGGCAATCGAAACACCCGCCAGGAGTACCTTAAATATGGATGGGGAATGCCATCGTTAATCACCTTTTCAGCTTTTTTGATACTGAGATGGCTTCCAGAGGCGAGGGAGATCTACTGGCAGCCATGGCAGCCCCGCCAACCGTCACCATCGATGCGGAGGTTATGCTGAGTCGCTCGCAATCAGCGAGCGACTCAACAAGGCGGCCGAGCAATACCTGGCCGTTTCAACGAAGAGATCGAGGTCCTGCGTCGGGCCAATAGCCACCTGGAGGGGCAAGTAGCGTCCCTCCAGCGCCAGATCGCCGACGCAGCGACCGAAGGAGACAAGCCCCAGTGAGGGCTAATGTACTTTTTTTTTTTTTTTATGAATAAAAATAAATTTTAGTAACTTGGGTTGTCGCGGGCCTTCTCGCCGTGGTCAGTTCTAAGCACGGGTGTCGTCAGATGAGAGCTAGGGTGTCGTCAATTTTCAACTGGGGTGTCGCGAACGACGACACACCGACTCAGGCTGTTAACGACACCCCAGTTCTCATCTTACGATACCCTAGCTTTTAGGCGACGACACCGATGACGTGACTGTTAAAGCGGGGTGTCGCGGGGATTGTTCTCTATATGGGGTGTCGCGGGCCTGCTCTTCAGCGTCGTTTATAAGCACGACACACCCTTTATAGCATTTAAAGACACCCCATAGAAATAAGCTACGACACCCTGGAAAGCAACATACGAAGATCGCAAAGGTTATAAGCATGGGTGTCGTAGCATTGTAATTACGGTGTCGCGAGGCTTTTCTCCAGATTTCGTTTGGAGCACGGGTGTCCTAGGCTTGTAACTACGGTGTCTTAACAGTATATCAGGGGTGTCATAGCTTTAACGACGACACTAGAGCTATATGGATAGGAAATAACGGGGAATATAGGCCGAACCACTCTGACGACACCCCAGTTCATGAGGTATAACATCCTAGTTAAAAGAGTATGACATTCATGCTTACAAAACAGTAAACTCTAAATAGTTATGACTTCCAGAATGTCATAACTATTTTGTTCTAAGGAAGTTACCCGCGCATTAAACGGTTTGGTCACGCATTAACTAACTCTAACCAGAAAAAACTATTGGTGTAATAAAGGAGCTTTAGAAAGAAGGGAAGAAAGACTTTTTACTTTGTGCTGCGGATGACATTTCCTCCAGAAGTTTTTGTACACAGACTCCAGTAGCCAGGTTTTCCAGCCTCGAAGCTGAAATATTTTTTTTCGACCGGGGAAGAAAAGAGTTCTTCTTGCACAGATGAAATACAACGTAAAATGGCGCTAGGATGGAGGGAAAGGGCATTTTCGTCCGCATGCTAATTTTAAAAAAAAGCGAACTGCTTTAAATGGCCTTCACATTCAGAACGTAACATCAAAGTAGAGCCATACAGCCCAGCAGGTCATCCACGTAGGAGCCACGTGGACCAATCAGAAGAGGCGATGCAGCCCACGTAGGCCTTGCTGCACCGAAGGCGTGTACAAAGTCTTTTCCTTTTTTAAAAGGAATTTGGATCCAAACTTGACCCAAACTCAAAAAAAAAAATTAGGATCAAGCTTGGATTGGAGCATGGCTTGGCCCACTTTCACCCTAGCTATGCTTTACCAACCCATGTTTTTTTAGCTTGAAGTACTCATGATATGGTAGAATCATGATAAATAATAATTTGTTTAGAGGTGTCAAATAGGCCGTGTCGGCATGGCCTAGCATGGGACATGTTGTTTTAGGCATAGTATGACTACTATAGTAGCCATACCTCACCAAGCATGACCTACTGTAGTAGTCATGCCTCACCAAGCACAACTCACCTAGTAGGCTATGAAAGGCCACTCTCCAAAGGCTCATGGGTCGACTCATTGGGCACACTAGGCCCCACGTGTTGAGCCTAGCATGCTAGTCTTAGTGGGCCGGTGCACTAGGCACTACCCATTGGCCACAAGCCTAGCATGTGAGGCCCTACCAGGAAAAGGGTGAAAATGCCTTTCTGTTGGGGAGATTATTGAGAAATTATTGCTCCAATCTTATTGATTTTGATGATTACCAAAAGCCATGAGTATATTAAAAGATGCAATGAGTTTATTTACATGAGCAATGAATTTATTTAGAACAATCAATGAGAATGTTAAAGTATGACTTTAATCAATTTGAAAGTAACTTCAAGCTCCATGTTTAAGCTTTCAAAAAGAAATTTTATACTTCATATTAATCAATGAGTTTTTGGAACATTTCTTGAATTGATTCCTAATGAAATTTTATTATATTCAAGTCAAAATTGATTTAAAATGAATCTGGAACGAATTTCAAGTCAATCAGAAAATTCTCTGATTTTTGATACGTTCCGGAGCCGACTCTAGAGTTTCAGAGTCGACTCCACTCAGTATACAGAAGATGTCTGTTTTCTCGAGTCGACCCCTGTGATTTCGAGTCGACCCCGATTTGTCGAGCCGACTCCATGACTGTGTGAGTCGACTCCGCTCAGACACCAGAGTGTTTTTCTGAGCACTTCTCGAGTCGACCCCAACTTTTCATGAGTCGACCCCCGACTGTCAGGAGTCGACACTTTATTTTTGATGAGTCGACCCTTTGACTTTCTGAATATTTCTATTTTTGGTATCGCGACTTCGAGCCGACTCGCGGAAAGCAGGAGTCGACTCCAGCAAATCTGGGCGTGATTTTTCGAATGCCAACTCAGCGTCAACGGTAAGATTTTTAATTAACGGCTATTTTTCTTTGTTTCTAACGGCTATATTTTTGCAGAATCTATAAATAGAGAAGCCGTTTTCAAATCAAAGATATACAAATCAAGAGAGAAAAAAAAAATCTTTCAGAAAAGAAGAAAAACAGAGCTTCATTTGAAAAAATCCGAGATTCAAAATAGAGTGAAAGAAAAAGAGTGAAA
Source organism: Calamus simplicifolius (assembly GCA_900491605.1). NCBI lineage: Eukaryota > Viridiplantae > Streptophyta > Magnoliopsida > Arecales > Arecaceae > Calamus > Calamus simplicifolius. The sequence continues at coordinate 36,619 of UESW01002041.1, read as the reverse complement.
TCAAAGGAGACTTCATCTGTGCTCAAGCTCAACAATCCAAGGAAGTCAGAAGAAAATCCAAGAGCTATTCAAGAGCAAATCAAGAGATTTTCAACATTCAAAGAAAAAGAAAAAGCTCAAATCAACTCCAACTTCAATCCGTGAAGAATCGAGCTGAGGCCCGATTCTACACTTCAAAGGAGTTGAGGAAAAGAAGAAAAGAAGAAAAGCTCAAAATCAAATCTAAATCAGGCTTTCTAAACCTTGTTTTATTTTGATTATCTGCTCATTAAGGAGCTTTGTATTAAAACATATTTCTTCTTGTGTTCTAGTTCAATCTGGGGGATTGAACTAGTGGAGGTAGTTACCTCGGTACAAGCTGGTATAGCTTGTGTTAGGGTTTTTGTGCTGGTGAGCCCTTGAAAACCGGCTGGGTTCGTTGTGATCCCGGAAAACAACAAGTTTGAGTTGTGAGCTTGTAAAACAACTCGGCTGTAATCAAGGAAGATTATAGTGTGGACCCAAGTGAATCTTGGGAGTGGACGTAGGTGTTGGATACACCGAACCACTATAAAATCTTTGTGTTTGCCGTGCTTTATCTCTATCTCTCTATCTTATTGATTGTATTTTGTTTTGCATTGCATTCCTTTCATTCACTTAAGCAAACTTTTAAAAGGTTTAATTTTTTAAAGAACCCAATTCACCCCCCCCTCTTGGGTTGTCATCTGGGCCAACAATTGGTATCAGAGCTAGTGCTCATTAGATTTTGATCACACGATCAAGAGCTAAAGATCCAAATGGCAACACAAGTTGGATCATTTGCTGAAGGTCATTCTACGAATAGACCTCCACTGTTTAATGGTTCAAATTATTCATATTGGAAAGCTAGAATGAGGATATTCATTCAAGCTTCTGATTATGAACTATGGGGTGTTATAATTAATGGACCTAGTACACCCACACATGTTATTGATGGCACTATTGTTCCTAAGCCCGAAAGGGACTGGAATGATAATGATAGGAAATGGCACAGCTAATGCTAAGCCATGAATGTTTATATTGCTCTTTAGATGCTAATGAATTTAATAGAATCTCCACTTGTAATTCCGCAAAGGAGATTTGGGATAGATTAGAGGTTACCCATGAGGGTACCAACCAAGTAAAAGAATCTAAAATTAATATTCTTGTTCATAAATATGAGTTGTTTAGCATGGAACAATCTGAAACCATTGCATGCATGTATACTAGATTTACAGATATTGTAAATGGTTTGAAAAGTCTTGGTAAGACATATACTAACTCTGAACTTGTTCGAAAAATTCTTAGGTCATTACCAAGATCATGGGAAGCAAAATGACAGCAATCCAAGAAGCAAAGGACCTCAACACTTTACCCTTAGAGGAGCTTCTAGGATCACTTATGACCCATGAGTTGACAATGAAGCAGCACGTAGAGGAGGACACAAAGAAGAAGAAAGTGATTGCCCTCAAAGCTGCAAAAGAAGAAGAGAGCAGCAGCGATGATGATGATGATGATGAAGAGACTGCTCTCTTAGCTAAAAATTTAAAAGATTCATGAGGAGAAAGAAACCCTTCCACAAGAAGAAATTTGGAGCTAAGTGGGAAGGAGAAAAGGATAAGAACAAGGACAAGGACAAAGAAAAAGAGAAAGACCCCTTGACTTGCTATGAGTGTAATAAACCGGGGCACTTTAGGAATGAATGTCCTAAATTGAAGAAAGCCTACAAAAAGAAAAAGAAGGCTTATGTGGCGACTTGGAGTGATAGCGAAGAATCTTCTTCCGAAGAAGAAGAACAAAAGGAAGTCGCAAATGTATGTTTTATGGCGACGACAACGATGAGGTAAGTTCCGATAACCCTTGCGATGAGTTTGCTTTTGATGAATTATTTGATGCTTTTAATGAACTTGTCGGCGATTTCAAGGTTTTGAAAAAGAAATACAAGCTTTTGAAAAATGAAAATTAACTTTCATTAAAGAAAAGGAAGATCTTAATAATGAAGTTAAGAAACTTAAATCTGAAAATGAAATTTTGGTAAAAGAAAAAGAATTAATTTCCAATGAAAATGATAAACTAAGGAAAGAGGTTGAAAAATATAAGAACATAGTTGATAAGTTTACCTTAAGTTCAACTAAATTAAACATGTTTTAAATAGTCAAAAAGCAGTTTTTGACAAAGCCGGATTAGGTATAACACTTTAAGAAAACAAAAATCACTGAAAAATATTTTTGTACGTGCTGGCCAAAGTAATTTTACATGCTTTAAATGTAATCAAAAAGGACATAAATCTTATGAATGTAATTTCTAAAACCTAATAAAAACTTAAATTTTAAAGGGAAGAAAATATGGGTTCCGAAAGGAACAATATTTGTTGCTACTAACCATGAAGGACCCAAGAAAGCTTGGGTACCTAAACATAAAGTTTGATTTCATTGCAGGAATGTCTTGTGGCCAAGAGATCAAAGAGAAAGTGGTATCTTGATAGTGGCTGCTCAAGACATATGACGGGTGACAAAGAAGAATTCATCACCCTTGAAGAAAAGAAAGGAGGAGTTGTTACATTTGGCGATAATGGCAAAGGCCAAATCTTGGGGTTTGGTAACATTCAAATAACTCCTCCACATATATTGAAATGTACTTTATGTTGATGGTTTAAAGCATAACTTAATTAGTATAAGCCAATTATGTGACAAAGGTTTTAAAGTATCATTTGAATCTTCTTTATGCACAGTAGCTAATCCCATTGATAATAGCATTGTTTTATTGGAAATAGAAATGGCAATGTATACTTGATTGATTAGACAAATTGTCTACTAATAATCATTGCTTAGTTGCTAATAATGCTAATATGAATGAGATTGGTTGGTTGTGGCATCGAAGATTAGGTCATGCAAGCACACACCTAATTTCAAAACTAATTAGAATGGATTTAGTAAAAGGGCTACCTAAAATAGATTTTGAAAATAACAAAATATGTGATGCATGTCAGTTTGGAAAACAAACAAGAAGTTCTTTTAAATCTAAAAATGTTGTTTCAACTTCTAGGCCATTAGAGCTACTTCACATGGACCTTTTTGGACCAACTAGAACCACAAGTCTAGGAGGAAAGAAATATGGTCTTGTGATAGTAGATGATTACTCTAGATTCACTTGGGTATGTTTTTAGCTCACAAAGATGAGACTTTCTCGATATTCCTGAAATTCTTCAAGAAAGTAACAAATGAGAAAAACACTACCATAGTGTCTCTAAGAAGTGATCATGGAACTGAATTTGAAAATCACTTATTTGAAAGTTTTTGCAATGAAAATGGTATTAATCATAATTTTTCTGCACCTAGGACCCCACAACAAAATGGTGTAGTTGAAAGGAAAAATAGGACTTTAGAAGACATGGCCCGTACCATGCTATGTGAAAGTAAACTCCCAAAATACTTTTGGGCGGAAGCTATTAACACAGCATGTTACATCCTAAATAGAGCATTAATAAGACCTATTTTAAAGAAAACACCTTATGAATTATGGCATGATAGAAAACCCAACATTAAATATTTTCATGCATTTGGTTGTAAATGTTTTGTTCACAATAATGGTAAAAATAATTTAGGCAAATTTGATGCTAAATCTGATGAAGGAATATTCTTAGGATATTCAACAACTAGTAAAGCATATAGAGTATTTAACAAGAAAACTTTAGTTGTTGAAGAATCCATTCATGTAGTTTTTGATGAATCTTTAGCAACTCGTTCCGAAAAGTTTGATGATGAGGAAGATACAAACATAATTGAGAAAGATCTTGAAAAATTAAATATTGATGTATCTTCAGATCATGAGCAAGAAGCTAAAGATAATGATTCACCTAAGGATGATGATACTAACACTAATCATAATGATATAGATCTTCCTAGAGATTGGAGATACGCTTATAGTCACCCTAAGGAATTGATTATAGGTGATCCATCTCAAGGAATAAGAACTAGATCATCTATGAGAAATATTAGTAATCATCTTGCATTTGTATCACAAATTGAACCTAAAACTATTGAAGAAGCTGAAAAAGATAATAATTGGATGTTAGCAATGCAAGAAGAATTAAATCAATTTACAGAAATAATGTATGGACATTAGTAGAAAGACCTAAAGATCATTCTGTTATAGGATCAAAATGGGTATTTAGAAATAAACTAGATGAAAATGGCATAGTAATTAGAAACAAAGCTAGATTAGTTGCAAAAGGATATAATCAAGAAGAAGGTATTGATTTTGATGAAACCTTTGCACCAGTAGCTAGATTAGAAGCCATTAGACTATTACTTGCATTTGCATGTCACATGAATTTAACTTATTTCAAATGGATGTAAAAAGTGCTTTTTAAATGGATTTATAAATGAAGAAGTATATGTAGAACAACCACCAGGTTTTGAAGATCATGAATTTTCAAATCACGTTTTTAAATTGCACAAAGCTTTATATGGTTTGAAACAAGCACCTAGAGCTTGGTATGATAGATTAAGTAAATTTTAATTGAAAATGATTTTATAAGAGGAAATGTAGATAAAACATTATTTTTGAAAAGAAAAGTAAAGATTTATTAGTAGTTCAAATATATGTTGATGATATTATTTTTGGTGCTACTAACAATCTTCTATGTCAAGAATTTGCTAAGTTGATGCAGGGTGAGTTTGAAATGAGCATGATGGGAGAACTCAACTTCTTCCTTGGACTCCAAATCAAACAAAGCAAAGAGGGAATCTTTATCAACCAAACAAAGTACACAAGAGAAATTCTAAAGAAGTTTGGTATGGAATCAATCAAACCCCTCGGAACACCAATGAGTCCTTCATGCAAGCTGGACAAAGATGAAGAAGGTAAGAAGGTTGATCAAAAATATTATCGAGGTATAATCGGATCCCTACTTTACTTAACTGCAAGTAGACCAGACATAATGTTTGCTGTTTGCTTATGTGCTAGATTTCAGTCTGAACCTAAAGAATCACATTTAATTGCTGTTAAAAGAATACTAAGATACTTAAGTGGAACAAAAAATGTAGGTTTATGGTATTCTAGAGACTCAACATTGAACTTAATTGCATATTCTGATTCTGATTATGCTGGATGTAAGTTAGATAGAAAAAGCACAAGTGGTGCATGCCAATTCTTAGGAAGTAACTTAATCTCATGGTTTAGCAAAAAGCAAAATTCAGTTGCATTATCAACTACTGAAGCTGAATATGTTGCAGCTGGAAGTTGCTGTGCTCAAATCCTATGGATTAAGCGACAACTTGAAGACTATGGTATCACACTTGATAAAACACCTATAAAATGTGATAACACAAGTGCAATTAATCTAACAAAAAATCCAATTCAACATTCTAGAACAAACACATAGAAATTAGATATCATTTTATTAGAGAACATGTAACGAATGGAGAAATATTGATTATGTTAATACTGAAGATCAATTAGCTGATATATTTACAAAACCCTTAAGTGAAGAAAGATTCTGTTATCTTAGAGGAGAGTTAGGGATTTGTGATCCATTAGAATAAATTTGAAACCCCTAAGGAAATTTTATCTAAAATTCTTTCAAATCCTTGATCTTTAAGGAAATCTTATCTAGAATTCATATCTAATTGATCTCCAATGATTATTTTATCAATTTTTATGATCAATATCCGGACACATTTCAGATTATCTGAAACTTTGTGTTTTTGCTCTGAAATGGTCTCGGAGCCGACTCGGTGAGTATCGGAGTCGACTCCATGTTTCTGCTGAAACTCTGGAGCCGACCCCATCTCTGTGCGAGTCGACTCCACTTCGGGATAAATTTCTGTGACTACCCGGAGTCGACCCCACACTTTGCGGGAGCCGACTCGAAGTGGTCCCAGGTCGATTTATCTAGGGCAGAGTCGACTCCTCGTTCTTCTATCTCTCAAATCATCAAATACTCTCTCCAAAATTTTTCCTAACCTACCAAATCCTAGAAATCCCTGATTAACCCTTCCACTAGATCAAATGGCTCCTAAAACCCGTGGTTCTAGCCTTGGTGCGGCCGGGATGAAAAGGAAGAAGGCGGTGAAGAAGACTGTGAGGCGTCCGCTCGTGAACCCTCACCGAGCATGGATTACCTCATCCTCTTCGACTCCGAGTGCTTCTCCTACTACGGCCACATCTCAGGTAGATCGTCTTGCCGATAGAGTGATTACAACCGGGAGGAAGGTTGATTTTGAATTATTTGAGGCAGAAGGTTTTCTTGTGGGGAGGCAGTTAATTGAAATGGGATGGGAGAAGATATGTTCTTTAGATTGTCCAACCTACCCAGCCCTAGTTAAAGAATTTTATAAAAATCTGTCAAGAGGAGACAATGGATTAGTCAGCATCATTAGAGGAAATAGAATAACTGTGACAGTGGATTTACTCTCAAGATTGTTGGAACTTCCAGTGTCTGGTACTTCCACTTTTTCATCTGATGATAGAAGCCCAGCTCTATCAAGATTGCTTAACAGGGAGATTGTTGGTTTTGAAGAAGTCTTTGCAAATCAACTGTCCTTAGAATTAAGACTTCTCCATAATATTTGTAGTAGGATCCTATTCCCTAAGATTGGGAGATTTGACTATGTTTCTGAGAGAGATATCTTTGTAATGGATGCTATAGTGACTGGAAAACCCATTAATCTTCCGAGCATGATATTATGGTACATTGCTGATTGTGGGAGCAAGAGGAAATCTAGTTTACCCTACGGCATGATACTAACTAAAATCTTTCAAAGCCAAGGGATAATCATATCCGATAGTGAGCCAATGAGAAATTTAAGACACACCGATTACTATAGTTTGGCCACTATTCATAGAATGGGATTTGTGAAGAAGGATGGCAGATGGGAAAGGAAAGGTATGTTGGAAGATAGAGCCGCGGATGTTGAGGCACCTGGACCGTCAGTTAGACATTCATCTCCTGTACCTCCGAGCTCTTCTGTTCCTGTTCCAGCTCCTTCTCCTGCTCCGATGGTTGATCAGTCATCTTCTTCGTCTGTCGGTTTTTCAGATCTTCAGTTAATGCAGCTTAAGAGTCTTCTTGATGATCAGGCTGATAAATTGAAGACAGAGTTTGACAACAAATTTATGAATCTTAAAGAAACTCTTTATTCATTAGATGATCGGATCACCAAGATTGAATCAACTCTTAGCACTTCAACTGAGTCTTTAAGTGGTGACCTAAAGAATATTTTTGAAGAACTTAAAGACATCTGTGGAGATGGTGAGACCTATGCAAAATGCAATGCTGAACTTCAAGACAAAATATTAACTGCTTGTACTTTTGTAGATGAAAGACTGAAGGATTATGTTAAGATTCAAACTGACGGAATGAAGAATATTATAGATCACTTAACAAGGATTGTAAGGACACATTTTTGATGTAGTAGATGCTTAGTCTTTGCAATGTAATGAAGTTCATATTATGTTTTACATTTTGATACATTGATGTAATGAAAAGTCAGTTTTGAATGCTCAATGTAATCTGAGTTTGAATGTACTTCTCCTATTATCAATGAATCTCAGATCTTGTTAAAACATATCTTGAATGAATGAATGTGATTATGTTTGATGCTTCTCTACCTTTTTGTTGATAACAAAAAAGGGGGAGAGTTTTATAAACTGTATATGCATGGGAGAAATTAAACTAATTGAATGAATGAGATAAAAGGAAGTAATAACTAAACATTACACATACAGTGAATGAATGAAAAAGCAATTTAGATGAAAAGGCTGTATTTTGACATTAAATTGTGTATAAGCTTAAATTGAATGAATGAATATTTATTTGAGTTTCATAGGGGGAGCTACCTCATTCAGGGGGAGCCTAACTATGAAAATAAAATAAATTCTTTAATCAATCATGCATATACTCAATGTTTTTGTCATCATCAAAAAGGGGGAGATTGTTGGGGAGATTGTTGAGAAATTGTTGCCCCAATCTTATTGATTTTGATGATTACCAAAAGCCATGAGTATATTAAAAGATGCAATGAGTTTATTTACATGAGCAATGAATTTATTTAGAACAATCAATGAGTATGTTAAGTATGACTTTAATCAATTTGAAAGTAACTTCAAGCTCCATGTTTAAGCTTTCAAAAAGAAATTTTTATACTTCATATCTCAATCAATGAGTTTTTGGAACATTTCTTGAATTGATTCCTAATGACAATTTTATTGTATTCAAGTCAAAAATTAATTTAAAATGAATCTGGAACGAATTTCAAAGTCAATCAGAAAATTCTCTGATTTTTGATACGTTCCGGAGCCGACTCTAGAGTTTCAGAGTCGACTCCACTCAGTATACAGAGATGTCTGATTTTCTCGAGTCGACCCCTGTGATTTCAAGAGTCGACCCCTGATTTGTCGAGCCGACTCCATGACTGTGTGAGTCGACTCCGCTCAGACACCAGAGAATTATTTTTCTGAGCACTTCTCGAGTCGACCCCTTACTTTTCATGAGTCGACCCCCGACTGTCAGGAGTCGACACCTTATTTTTGATGAGTCGACCCTTTGACTTTCTGAATATTTCTATTTTTGGTATCGCGTCTTCGAGCCGACTCGCCTAAAGCTGGAGTCGACTCCAACAAATCTGGGCATGATTTTTCTGAATGCCAACTCAGCGTCAACGGTAAGATTTTTCAATAACGGCTAAATTTTTTTTGTCTAACGACTATATTTTCGCAGAGTCTATAAATAGAGAGGCCATTTTCAAATCAAGGGATAAGATATACAAATCAAGAGAGAAAAAGAAAAATCTTTCAGAAAAAGAAGAAAAACAGAGCGTCATTTGAAAAATCCGAGATTCAAAAATAGAGTGAAAGAAAAGGCGTGAAATCAAAGGAGACTTCATCTGTGCTCAAGTTCATCAATCCAAGAGAAGTCTAGAAGAAAATCCAAGAGCCATTCAAGAGCAAATCAAGAGATTTTCAACATTCAAAGAAAGGAAGAAAAAGCTCAAATCAACTCCAACTTTCAATCCGTGAGAATCTGAGCTGAGGCCCGATTCCACACTTCAAAGGAGTTGAGGAAAAGAAGAAAAGAAGAAAAACCTGCACTCAAATCAAATCTAAACAGGCTCTTCTAAACCTTGCTTTTATTTTAAAATATCTGCTCTAAAGGAGCTATTTTGTATTAAACTTACATTTTCATCTTGTGGTTTACTAATTCAATCAGAGGGTTGAATTAGTGGAGGTAGTGTACCTCGTCACAAGCTAAGGTTAGCTTGTGTGTTGGGTTTTGTGCTGGTAAGCCGTGTAAACCGGCTGGGTTCGTTGTGATCCCGGGAAACAACAAGTTTGAGTTGTGAGCTTGTAAAACAACTCGGCTATAATCAAGAAGATTATAGTGTGGACCCAAGTGAATCTTGGGAGTGAACGTAGGTGTTGGATACACCGAACCACTATAAAATCTTTGTGTTTGCCGTGTCTACTTTATCTCTATCTCTATCTCTATCTTATTGATTGTATTTTATTTTTGCATCTGCATTCACTTTCACTCACACTAAGCAAACAAATATTTCAAAAGGTTTAATTTTTTTTAAGAACTCAATTCACCCCCCCTCTTGGGTTGTCATCTGGGCCAACACTTTCCAACAGCCAAAATGGCTACTTGAGGAGAGCATTTCCATTCAATTCCCAAAATATCCTTTATAAAAGTAAAAAATGACTAGTTATTGAGAGTATTCTAATATTTTGATTGATAGGACTTATTATTCTTATCAACAATTATAAACGACTAATTTTCAAAGTTATTTAAGTAATTTGAAAATCCCTCAACATTTATAAATCGGCTCCAACAGTTTTTCTCACTCTACACTAAGCCATAAATTCTCTAAACCATTCTAAAACTCCTAAGCTCTTGTAAACCCTTCTTATTTTCCTACGAGCCTTCCAAATTCTCTTAAGTTCTCTTAATTTTTTTTATTTGGTTTCTAGTTAACCATCATTATCTCTCTCTCCACTCTCTACAATCACTCTCTAAACTCTATAATTGACAATATATGGTGTTGGTAGCTTTTGTCAATCCCATAGTTAAGGGTTTGACTTCGATGCTAACATGGTGAATTATGGGATACATTGATCATAGATTGAACTTAGTGTTTCTATGAGTTCGATGCTAACATGGTGGATTATGGGATACATTGATCATAGATTGAACTTAGTGTTTTAAGCCCACTGTTGCCATCGATGCTACATCAATGGTGGTCAAGTCTAGAGCTAGATCTAGAACTTTTGAAGTTTAGCCGCACTTTGACATTAAGGATATTGCTAGTAAGGGGATTCGTGTAGTCTATAAAGTCTGTAGGATGGACTAGAATTGCATCACTTCAAGAAAAAGCTAATACTTGGTTCGACACTAGAAGAAATATGAGAGTGCAATAGTTAAGGCCACCTAACTCTATTAAAATTAGTCAGGGAAGTGAGTCAGGAAGATTTTCTTATTCTCAAGAATTAAATAAAAAAGAATTGTTAAAATTTAGTGTAGGTAATGCGATGCCTTTTATATTTGCCAAAAGTTCAAGATTTGAAAGTTATATGAAAAATACCTTAAAATCTTGCATATAAAAAAATTTCTCAAAATTTTAAACAATCTCATGATTATAAAAAAATATAATTTTATATTTTAAAATTTTGATGATAAAATAGTACTTACATATGATATTTGGACTAGTGTAGTTGAATTATCCTATATTTATGTTACTATTTATTTTATTGATTATGATTGGGAATTATAAAAGATAATTTTTAGTTTTAAATAATTGAACACCCACACACTACTACCACTACTCATGCTCATCGCATGCAAATAGTACATAAGTACCACATATATGATAAATTTTTTAATTACTTTAGCTAAGGCATCTAATAATATTGTTGTTCAATTACTCAAACCGTATCTTCAACTCATCTTAGATAGAAAATTATTTCGTATTATATGTGATAGAGATATAGACTAAAAGATATGCTTTATGTTATGTCTTTATATTTTAATGAGAATTCATTTTGAGCAATGTGTGCCATTTACTATATATGTGCATGTGTCTAGTATTTACAAAGAGTATTTGATCTAGTGTGTAGAGTACGGCTTACACACAGAAGACTAGATCATCGGTTCTTTTGGAATACAAGTTTATTGTTCACAGTTTTAGATGGAATTGGACACACCATCAGTAGAACTGTAGCATAAATTTTTAGTAGGTCTGTCTTGACTACGGGGAATGGTTTATTCTAACTATTTATGCTAGTACACTTTGTGTGTATTGAACAGGACCCAGTTGAGTTAATTATTTTATATTGACTTTATAAAATAATTTAAAACTCATGAATATTATGATTACTTATGCTCTTAATCCAAATTCTATTTCTAGACACGTGTATGTAGTGATTATTGCTTTGATTACACATAGAGTGAGATTCTATATGAGTCAATAAACTTAGTGGGTTGGGCAATAACATTATATATATGGTGAATATTAATAGTTGAAGGAAACCACGTCCTGATAAATTGGATTGATGATATCCCCTTGAGGAAGCTTATAAGTTTTGATTGTATCAAATCTTGCAAGTGGATTTTGAATCCGATACATCAAATAAGTTAAGTAGATAAGTCTCAAGGATAATAAAACCAATTAAATTATATTGTCAGTAATTAAATTTAATTGGTGGATATCCGTAATCTTAACGTGGGGAGATAATAAGTATTTAATATTGAAGGCTCGAAAATATAAATTCGAATATGATTAGGAGTACAATTATAATTCTTTAGTGGAATGAATTGTAATTTACGTAATTAAATCCTAACCCGGGGTAGGATTGGGAGATTTAATTACATGAAAAGTCCTTTTCATATTTGCCTATTGGTTCATGTTGTAGCCCTATAAATACCCTCTCAGTTGGTTGCTAGGGTTAAGGTTTTGAGAACGGTTTTGAAGAAAGAAAAACAAGAAACCCTAGGACAGCCAAAAGATCCCACCATTTTGTGAGAGAAAGAAGGTATTTTTGGAAATACGACGGAAGGCTAAAAGGTTGAGGTCGAGCAATCGAATCAAAGTGATCTAAAGTTCAAATATGAAGGTATGATCTTCTACTATTAGATTAGAACGGTAAACGTTTTTTTTGTATTACTCATACGCTATAGCCGTGATCTTGGGGGTATTCTGCGTTCCCCAACAATATGTTCATATCATATTAAAAATTTAATTATACAAGATGGACTTAAAATTATTGAATTATATATAGATAAAGTTAGGAATGCCATTACATATATATAATCATCAAGAGATTGAAAACAAGAATTTAAATCTTTATATAGTAGCTACGGATTAAAATGTCAATAATTTTTATTAGATATAAAACATATATGAAATTCAACATATTTAATGTTATAATCATATTTTGATATAAAGATATTATTTATATTTTATAATAGTCACTTCCATGTTAAACCTTTATTAGAATATCTTTAGCATAATTTTGATATAATCATATAATTTTTACACTATTTTTATGAAGCTATTATTATTTCATCTGATACTTATTATTATATCTCTCTCCTTATTTTGTAACAAATATATAATATTATTAATTATTTTTAAGAATATAGAGAAAGTGATAATTTTGAAAGTATAATTTTACTAATGGAAATAAAATTTAATAAATATTAAGAAAAAAAATCATATTTTCATTGTTTAGCTTTAGTTATGGTTCCGAAAGTTAAATTAGAGGGTTCATATATAATATTAAAATAATTTTTAAAATTAAGAATTATGTAGTAAATATAAATAGATGTAAAGAAAAAATTTAAAATTTATTAATAAAATATTTATATTATATGATAAAAGATATAATATAGGTAAAGGTTTGAAAAATTTAAAATTTATTAAATAAAATATTTATATTATATGATAAAAGATATAATATAGGTAAAAGGTTTGCAACTTTAGGATCGACCGTAATTATTATGGGTGTTTGATCTTTGTTGTTTTAAAAAATAAGGAACTATCATTTCTTCGTCTTCACTTGCCAAATTAAATATTTATTAAATTAATAATATTAAAAACTTTCTCATTCAGAAGAAATAAATAATTTTGATATTTTGACATATTGGAAAGGATAAGAAAATAATTATTCTGCGGTCTCCATTATAGCTCATAATCTATTAATCTCTTTGATGTCTATAATAGCATTGTTTCTAATGTAGGAAGATGGGTAATTAATGAGAGAAGGAAACGATTAAAGTCCAACACAGTGAAGATGCTGATCTGCCTCAAGATTGGTACGATGAAAAGAGAATATAAGATGAGAAATTAATGATGAAGAGTTTTCTCAAACAATAATAAGTAGAACAGTAGAGGATTAAAGATAGAAGATGGCATGATACACCATGATCCTAAAAGTCAGACGAGATGAATGATTGTGATGGATCGGACCAATAGCAAATCCCAAAAAAGATAAGTGCATCTATTTATTTTATTTAGTTTCTTCAAAATTAGTTTTAAAAAATAAAAATAATAGTAAATAACAATTTGTTTAGTAGGTTGGCCCATCGAGTCCAACAATTTAGGGTCCAGACTATGTTAGAAAAAAGATGAAGATATCACTACAAGAAAATGTTAAATAGTGATAAAAATTAGTAATAAAATTTTTTATCACTGACGGTTTAGTAACAAAATAGTGACGAAAATTAAAATTAGTGACAGATTAATCTATTCATCACTAAATATCACTAAATTAGTGACGGACTATCATATCCGTTACTAAATTAGTGATGGATGAGGCAATCCGTCACTAAATAATGGGGCAATCTGTCACTAATTTAGTGACGAATTGCCCTTTCGTCACTAATCCATCACAAATTAGTGATGAAAGAGTAATCCATCACTAAATTAGTGACGAATTTTTTTTTTCTGTCACTAATCTGTCATAAATTAGTGACGAATGTGGTAATCTGTTACTAAATTAGTGATGTACTACCTTCCATCACTAATCCATCACAAATTAGCGACGGATGGGGCAATCCATCACTAAATTAGTGACAGATTGTACCGTCCGTCACTAATCCGTCACAAATTAGTGACGGATTGCCTATCTAAATTTATACTCTAATTTTTTTTAAAAAAATTGTGACGAAAAAAGTCGCATCCGCATATGCCAGTTACGTGTGCCGCCTCCCATGCGTGTCCCAGCCACGTGTCTGCCTTCCGGTGCATGCCATGCGCATCTGCAACTTGGTCTATGCGGGCGCCTGCCATGGCCTGCATGCGTTTGCACCAATCGGCCTGTCTCTTCGGCCGCACAATCTTGCCTGTGTTCGGCGCCCCTTGCCATGTTTGCGCGTGCCCAGTGCCATGTCTGCGTATGCACGACTGCACTTGGCTGTGCGCGCATCCCTAATTTAGTAACGGATTATGCTTCCATCACTAATCCATCATAAAATTAGTGACGAAAGAGCAATCCATCACTAATTTAGTGACAGATGGGACAGTCCGTTACTAATTTAATGAAGGACAAGGTCATCCATTACTAATTTAGTGATGTATTGCCTTTCCATCACTAATCCGTCATAATTTAGTGATGAAAAATATATTTCATCAAAAATTTTTGATGGAATATTTCGTCACAAATCCATCACTATTATTTTATGACGGACCTCTTTCCATCACTAAATTTAGTGACGACAAAATTATGACGATAAGATTTTCGTCACAAATCCATCACTAAACCAGTTTATGATAAAATAGTGATGAAAATTTTTGTCGCTATTATGCTATTTTTTTGTAGTGATAAAGATTAGAAGATTAAAAACTTTCTTCCAAACCGTTAAAAGATAAACAAGAGAATTGAGCAAAAATATAATGAAATGATACGACTGCAACAAACCATTTTCTCATCCATAAAAAAGATATGTATATTAGTTTTTTAAAAAATAATATTTAAAAAATTATATGGATCAACACGCAGGCTGGTACAGTCCAACCAACCTTTGGCCAAGCTGATCCTCTAGCATAAGCAAGCCATGCCAGCATGACCCACTATAGAACACGGGCCTGCATGGCGGTCCGCAGGTTAGCCATTGTTCAAGTGGACTATGCCGAGCCAGCCCATTTAACATCTTTAGGTTTGCTTTTAGGGCTCGTTTGGCAGTCGATTTGGGTTAATTTTTTATTTTCAAAAATAAAAAATTTAACTCGTAGCATGAGAAATGCATTTGGCCAAATCATTTTCAAAAATACACTACAAGAAAATAATGAAATAGCGACGCAATATTAGCGATGCAATTATGCGTCGCTAAAATTACGACAACATTGCGACGCCTCCGCGTAAAAAAAATATTGCGACGCAAATAGCGACGCATTAACGACTGAATAAACCTTAAAATTAAAAAAAATAATTTTTAAATTTAGCGACGCAAAAATACGTCGCAATATTTATAAAATGTATTTTTTTTAAATATTATTAAAGGAATAAAATATTGCGATGCAGATAAGTGCGTCGCAATGTTTTTTAAAAAATAATTATGTTAAATAGCAACGCAATAAATATAAAATAAGAAAAAATATATTTAATATAGCGACGCAAAAATTGCATCGCAAATATAATAAAAAATTAATTTTTATAAAATATAATTATGAAATAAAAATATTGCGACGCCACTCAGTGCGTCACAATATATTTGAAAACATAATAATTTTATATAGCGACTCATTAGCGACGCAATAGACCAGAAAATTATAAAAATTAATTTTAATTTAGCGACGCACTAATTGCATTGAAATTATTTTAAATAAAATTAATTTTTATAAATATTAAAATTAAAAAAAATATTGCGATGCAAAACAGTGCATCGTAATGTTTTTAAAAAACTTAATTTTTTAAATAGCGACGCATTAGTGACGCAATAAATCAGAAAAATATGAAAATTATTTTTAAATTTAATGACGCAATAATTACGTCGCAATTAATTTAAATAAAATTTATTTAAGAAAATAGTATTATGAAATAAAAATATTATGACGCAATCCAGTGCATCGCAATGTTTTGTTAAAAATAAATATGTTAATTAGCGACGTAATAGCGATGCAATAAAACAGTAAAGTAATAAATTTTTTTTATTTAACACGTAAATTAATGCGTCGCATATTTTAAAAGAAATTTATAAGGCCAAATTAGCGAGGCATTAGCGACGCAATAAATTAGAAAATATAATTAAAATTAATAATGTCCGAGATCGCTCGTCATCGACCGTACGTGATCGATCATGGCTTCGATCGATCGCAACCGTCGGATCATCGCTGATCGAGATCGATCATGGCTTCGATCGATTGCAACCATCGGATCGTCACCGATCCGATCGTCACGACAGTTCGAGATCGGTAGTCGTCGACCGGGATCGATCATGGCTTCGATCGATCGCAAGTACCATCGGATCGTCGCCGATCCGATCGATCGTGACGGTCCGAGATAGGTCGATGCCGACCGGGATCGATCATGGCTTTGGTCGATCGCAACCATCGAATCATCGTCGACCAGGATCGATCATGGCTTCGATCGATCGCAACCGTCGGATCGTCGCCGATCCGATCGATCGCTACGGTACGAGATAGGTCGACGCCAACTGGGATCGATCATGGCTTGGGTCGATCACAACCATCGGATCATCGCCGACCGGGATCGATCATGGCTTGGATCGATCGCAACCGTCGGATCATCGCCGACCGGGATCGATCATGGCTTCGATCGATCGCAACCGTCGGATCGTCGCCGATCCGATCGATCGCGACGAGATAGGTCGACGCCGACCGGGATGATCATGGCTTGGGTCGATCGCAAGTATCATCGGATCATCGCCGACCGGGATCGATCATGGCTTGGATCGATCGCAACCGTCGGATCATCGCCGACCGGGATCGATCATGGCTTCGATCGATCGCAAACCATCGGATCGTCGCCGATCCGATCGATCGCGATGGTACGAGATAGGTTGACGCCGACCGGGATCGATCATGGCTTTGGTCGATCGCAAGTACCGTCGGATCATCGCCGATCGGGATCGATCATGGCTTGGATCGATCGCAACCATCGGATTTTTAAAAAGTTTAAATATATGTAATTAAAAAGTTTAAAAAAAATATTGCGATGCAATTTTGTATTGTAATTATTATCATAAATTTTAAATATTATTATTATAAATATTAAAAAATTATTGCGACGCGTAGCGACGCATTTTAGAAAAAAAATAAACAAATATTGCGACGCAATGTATGCATCGCAATTATTTTTAGTAAATATAATTTTATCAGTATTAATAAATAAAAGAAATATAATATTGCGATGCATAAGTTGCGTCGCAATGTTTTTTAAATAAATATATGTAATAAAAAGTTTTAAAAAAATATTGCGACGCAATTTTGCATCGCAATTATTATCATAAATTATAATATTATCATTTATAAATATTAAAAAATTATTGCGATGCCGTAGCGATGCATTTTAGAAAAAAAAAACAAATATTGCGACGCAATGTATGCGTCGCAATTATTTTTAGTAAATATAATTTTTTAGTATTAATAAATAAAAGAAATATAATATTGCGATGCATAAGTTGCGTCGCAATGTTTTTTAAATAAATATATGTAATAAAAAGTTTAAAAAAATATTGCGACACAATTTTGCGTCGCAATTATTATCATTAATTATAAATATTATCATTTATAATATTAAAAAATTATTGCGACGCCGTAGCGATGCATTTTAGAAAAAAAATAAATATTGCGACGCATGTATGCGTCGCAATTATTTTAGTAAATATAATTTTTTTAGTATTAATAATAAAAAAAAATATATTGCGATGCATTTGCATCGCAATGTTTTTTAAATAATATATCTAATTAAAAATATTAAAAAAATATTGCGATGCAATTTTGCGTCGCAATTATTATCATAAATTATAAATATTATCATTTATAAATATTAAAAAATTATTGCGACGCACTGTATGCATCGCAATTATTATCATAAATTATTATTTTAATCAATTAAAAATATTAAAAAAATATTGCGACGCCTTAGCGATGCAATTCCTAGAAAATAAAAATAATTTTTCGCCGGACATTGGCGCCAAGTTAGCGACGCATTAGCGACGCAATTATTTGCGTCGCTATTTTTTCATAAAATTATAATAAACCAAATTAACGATGGATTAGCGACGCATTAATGCGTCGCTAATACATAATAAATTAAAAAAAATATTGCGACCAATTAGCGACGCAATTAATTGCGTCGCTAATTACTATATATAAGTCGGCCGGCCTTCTCTTCTTCTTCCCGTCTTGACCTAGCCGCCGCCCTCCCCAAAAAAAATCCGGCTCCCCGTTCGCTGCTCCGGCTCCCCCCTCTGGTGCTCCGGCTCCCCGGCGTTCTCCTCCAACTCCGGCGTCTTCTCTCGACCGAGGTAAGCCCCCCACCCTATTAAATTTTTTTTTTGTAATAATTTTTGGCCTGGCCACAGGCCACCAAAAAAAAAAAAATGGCCGTCTTCTCCGGCCACGGCCGCTGCCGTGGCCGGCAGTGGCCTGGCCACGGTGGCCAGGCCACTGTCAAAAAAAAAAAAAAAAAACCCCCATTTTGTCTTCTCCGGCCACGGCCGCTGCCATGGCCGGCAGTGGCCTGGCCACGGTGGCCAGGCCACTGTCAAAAAAAAAAAAAAAAAAAGGTAACAGGGGGGTGGGGAAACCCCCCCCCTTTTGTCTTCTCCGGCCACGGCCTGCCGTGGCCGTCTTCTCCGGCCACGGCCGCTGCCGTGGCCGGCAGTGGCCTGGCCACGGTGGCCAGGCCACTGTCAAAAAAAAAAAAAAAAGGTAACAGGGGGGGTGGGGAACCCCCCCCCCATTTTGTCTTCTCCGGCGGCCGGACAAGGCGGCCACGGCCAGCCGTCTTCTCCGGCCACGGCCGCTGCCGTGGCCGGCAGTGGCCTGGCCACGGTGGCCAGGCCACTGTCAAAAAAAAAAAAAAAATTGTAACAGGGGGGTGGGGAAACCCCCCCCCCCCCCCCTTTTGTCTTCTCCGGCCACGGCGCTGCCGTGGCCGGCAGTGGCCTGGCCACGGTGGCCAGGCCACTGTCAAAAAAAAAAAGGTAACCCCATTTGTCTTCTCCGGCCCAGTCCGGCCAAAGGTTAGGGGGGCCCACGGAGCTCTTTGGATAGACTGATTGTTATGTCTTGATTATGCAATAATATTTGTAATGCTAGATAGAAAGTCTTGTTTTATTATTTAATTTGCATAATGTTTATGCAATAATTAATTAAGCAGAATGTTTATGCAATAATATTTGTGCATTTGTAGTTATTTACAATTGTTATGTCTTGATTATTTACATTCTGCTGCAAACTGAATGATGCATTAAATTATGTAATGCTAGTATAGATTTTAGTCTTCACAAACATTTGTATTCGACACAATAATCTTAAGAAGTCAGTGACTATATATATAGAACACTATTCCTATATATGTATAATTGACAAGAAGTTAAGAATAACAAGCATAAGTTCGATTGTCTTCGGACTTCCATACTATTAATCACAGCACTATAACCTTTAGACCCGTTTGAGAATTTGTAAGCCTTAGTCTTGCAAATTCTCAAATTGTCCTGGTGGACAGTTTGGGAATATTTCTTGCGATATGTTAGTCTGCTATTAATCATCGTTGGGTGAGATTCGGTTTGTATTTGCTCATACGTTCTCCTAGTGTGGTTATATACCACACATTTAGGAGAACATATGGGGAAATGCTGCCGAAATTTCAATGTAACCGATCGATGATAATTAATAGCAGAATAACATATCACAAAAAATATTCTTGAATGGGATAGGGCCTTACCTTATAGACATGGAGTGAAGGTAGAATTAATTTAAGACACTTGAATGCTTGTGAAGTCTCATGATTAAACGGACCGCCTTGCGGCCCGACCCAAACTCAAGCCCTACCATTAGCCATGAACCTGTGCCTCGGTCCTTGCTAGCACGCCAAGGATCGTAGCCGTGGCTCGCCCTTGCATGGTAGGACCTTAGTTGCCTAAAAAAAATTGGTTTAGTTATAAATGATTTAAATGGTTGTTATTAACCTTAGTTGTGACCAAGAAATAATTTAGTTATATATTTAGTAATACTAATATAGTTTTATTTTGTGGTTTCCTTTAATGGTTTACCAGACTTTGTATAAGTCGGTCAAAAATGAGCGGGGCTCGCTCGTGGATGTATGCAAGGATAAAAGATGGCTTGCTTAATCCAGATTTTCTGAATGGATTGGAAGAATTTATCGCATTTGCATGTAGCCAACCTGACTGGATGGATGGCCCTAGGATTAGGTGCCCATGCAACTTCCACAGGTGTCAGAATAAAGCCTACAGAGATGTGGAAACTGTTAAGGTGCATTTGTGTAAGAAGGGGTTTGTTCCTGATTACTATGTTTGGTACTGTCATGGTGAACCAGAGGATATTCCAGCAGCTGTTATAGGCCAACAAGAGTCAATTCCCGTAGATGAACCATTTGTGAATTTAAACACATATGAACAAATGGTGATGAATGCATCGGGTAATGAATTCAATCAGAATACATTTATGGAAGAACCAAATCCAGATGCACAGCAATTTTATGATATGTTGCGTGCTGCAAATCAAGAATTGTATCCTGGTTGTGAGGGTCATTCCCAGTTGTCTACAGCTGCTCGAATGTTGAATATTAAGGCAGAACATCGATTATCAGAAAAGGCGTTCAATTCTGTAGCTGGGTTAATCAAAGAAATTTTGCCAAATGACAATGTTGCGGCAGACAGTTTTTACGCAACAAAGAAGTTGTTGCGTGGGCTTGGGCTCCCAGTAAATAAGATCGATTGTTGCTTGAACAATTGTATGATATTTTGGGGTGAAGACTCAGAGCTGAGATGGTGTAAGATTTGTGGGCAATCGAGGTACAAAAACAGCGAAGGAGGAGCCAGTACAAGTAGGAGGAAAAGTGTGCCTTACAAGAGGATGCATTACTTTCCTCTTACCCCACGCCTGCAGAGATTATACAGATCTGAGGCAACAGCTGCTGATATGAGATGGCATGCCGAACATGAATCTAAAGAGGATGAAATGCGGCATCCATCAGATTCAAAGGCTTGGAAGCATTTCAATGAAAATCATCCTGATTTCGCTGAAGATATAAGGAATGTGAGATTAGGTCTTTGTACCGATGGCTTCCAACCATTTGGTCAAGCGGGGCAACAATATTCATGTTGGCCTGTGATACTGACTATATAACCTTCCTCCGTGGAAGTGCATGAAAGATACTGCAATGTTTTTAACCGTTTTGGTTCCAGGACCATCAAATCCAAAGGAAAAGATTGATGTCTTTCTGCAACCATTGGTGGCCGAATTGAAAATGTTGTGGGAAATAGGAGTCGTAGCCTACGACATTTCTATGAAACAGAATTTCATCATGAGAGCTGCTTTGATGTGGACAATAAGTGATTTTCGGCATATGCAATGTTGTCTGGTTGGAGCACTGCTGGACGTCTGGCATGCCCTCATTGCATGTATGATTCGGATGCATTTACATTGCAGAAGAGTGGTAAGCAGTCATGGTTTAATAACCATAGGAAGTTCTTGCCCCCAAATCATCCTTACAGGCGTAACTTGATCGCCTTCCGGAAGAACAAAGCAGTCACAAAATTCGCCGAACCGGTTAGGTCCGGCACGGATATATTTGATACTATAGAGCATTTGGGGTTGATGTATGCATGGGAACCGGATGCAGATAGAATAAATGGCTGTATTTGTAAAGAACATAACTGGAAGAAGCGAAGTATATTTTGGAATTTGCCTTATTGGAGCACAAATCTCATCCGCCACAACTTGGATGTTATGCATATCAAGAAAAATTTCTTTGATAACATATTTAACACGGTGCTAAACATCCCGGGAAAAACAAAAGATACTGCAAAGTCAAGAGAAGAACTTAATCAGTACTGCAGAAGAGGTGATTTGAGAAGGAGTGCCGACGGGACCTATCCTAAAGCCTGTTACACTCTTGACAGAAATTCACGAGAAGTTTTATGTAACTGGCTTAGAGGGTTAAAATTTCCAGATGGTTATGCCTCAAATATCGGTAGGTGTGTGGAAATGCATAAGCTCAAGTTGTTTGGCATGAAGAGTCACGACTGCCATGTTTTCATGCAACGGTTATTACCTGTAGCTTTTCATGAGTTGCTATCCGCAACATGTCTGGAAGGCAATTACGGAGGTTGCGGTAAGAAATTAGATTTATGTAGTATCTGTTTAATTTCTAAAATTTATTTCAAAAAATTTATTAACTCATTTATTGTTGATTTCATAATTTAAAGACACGAGTCGAGGAGCTTCGCTCCCAGGCATCGCAGGTCAACTCTACTGATGGGGAGACGCCCGTCGAACTCTCAGCAGAGGAGAGTCGACGTGTGTTTTTGGAGGCTGTTGGTTTCCAGCCGCGAGACCGCAGGGTCTATGGTCTGGGCACTAGAGCTTCTACATATTTTCCCCATCAGGCCTTCAGCTCGCGAGTTTCTGGTGATCTTCCTCCTGAGCGTTTAGACGACCTTCGGAGATCTATTGCAGAGGAGGTTCGACAGGAGGTCGAGCAGGATTTCGAGGATCGTATGCGAGGTCGGGATCAGGAGATTGTAGACATGCGAGATGAGATGCATTATTTGCGGGATATGGTTAGCCGCTTGTCGCAGAGTCTCCAGCCTCCACAGCCTCCACGTGATCGCTCAGATTCTTGATGTATTTTTTTTTCTTTTTTTATGTTGTACATGAAAACTTCAAATTTTAATATATGAATTATTTTGAAAATTGAATGATTATTGTTTGGATCAATATGAGTGAAGAATGTTTTGATCAATATTTAAATGTAACGAAATTATATTAACCGTTTTAATTTTTTAATTTTTATTTTTTTTAAAAAATATTTATTTAGTGACGCATTAGCGACTGCAATTGCATTGCTAATATTTTTAAAATATTATTATTAAATATTGCGATGCAATGACCTGGCGTCGCAATAATAAAAAAAAAAATTTAATAGCGACGCATTAGCGGCTCAAATTGAGTCGCTATTATATCTAAAATATTTTTAATAAATATTGCGACGCAATGACCTTGCATCGCAATATTTTATTAAATTTTTTATTTGCGACGCTTTAGCGATGCAAATGGCGTCGCTATTATATCAAAAAATTATTATTAAATATTGCGACGCAACTAAATGTGTCGCAATATTGCGACGCAATTGAGTGCATCGCAATATTAATAATAATTTTAAATATTATAATTTAATTTTTAATTTAGCGACGCTTATGGATGCGTCGCAATATTGCGATGCAATGTTGCATCGCAGAGAGTCGTAATATTGCGACGCAATTGCGACAAATGGATATTGCGATGGACATCTGAGCGACGCCGTCATTGCGTCGCATTGCGTCGCAATAGCATGTTTAGCGACGCAATTGCGATACATTTGGGCGTCGCAATATTTTATTTCTCTTGTAGTGATACTTTTTTGAAACGATCCTAAAAATCTGAATGAATTTGAAAAATGCCATAGCAATGTTTTCTTCAGATTCATCTAAGATGTTTTTCAAATTTTATCCTTTTCTCAAAAGGTTCAAAACTTGTGGATTCGCTTTCTTCCTTCTCCTCATGACCTTTCTTCATGTGATTCGCTACAGCCTTTTTCCAAAATAGTTTTTAAAAATATCAACCAAATGTATTCTCGAAGGCTAAAAAACAACAAAATGCAACTTAGATTTTTGGATACAATTCATGTTGTCGAAAATAGTTTTCTGGATTACAAACCAAATAGGGCCTTAGTCTTTCATACGTGGAATTTGATTGAAAATTCAGGCCAATCAGATCCCATCAATGAACCAAACATGCCCTAATTAGTCAAGGAAAAATAATAACCTTACTTAGGAAGAGTAAGATCATATGGTCAGAATAATACACCCCACCATATTATCTATTGTGATCAGATTAACTCCCGTTGCCACTGCATGAATTCTAGTTTGCAAAAGAAGAGAATTCTTGGGGAACATTCAGAAATGAAAATGTACCATTTACATAATGGCTATAAAAAACAAGTGTTAAACTATGTGATGTGTGACACCCATGATTGATAACTGCCAATGGACAATTATCTATGAAGCCCATGATATAGATAACTGCACATTGGTAGTTATCTATAAAAAAAATGTTCTTTTATGAAAAACTGCTCTTTCGTGTATATATATCGAAAAGGATAAGGGCTGGTGTACGATGAGAAATTGAAAGGAATATCAGAATCTAACACCAGAAGGATAGTTCGGATTGTGATAGAGGGTAACACTACAATCTAGCATTCAAATTCTTCGTGGAATCATCAAGGTAAGTAAATCCGATCCATACATTTATTTTTTATGAATCTATATTGGTATCAGAGCCACATTGATGATTTCCTTATTATTTTTTTGAATAACTTGATGTGCGATATGCCATGAGAGTTACATATTTGAAACTAGATAAAGATATGTCTTTTAAATTTAAAATGATATCTATATCATTAATTTTGGACAAGTGTAGATTTGGATAAGTGTTGAGAAAGATATGTTCTTTCGAATTTTAAAATGATATATGGATACGTATTACATTTTTTTTATGCCTACGAGGAGAGATATAATTAGTTGAAAGTAGAGCGTTATTTTTTTTTGACACTGTTTTCATATACCATTCGTTGCACGCTACTTTCCCTTCCCATGTTCCGGATAAGATTGGGAGGGAATAGAATTTTTATTTCCTTAAAAGAAGGATTTTTCAGTTGTTGTAAAAAGAAATATATGTACAGACACAATGATCATGAGAAGGATGGCCGACTTAGATTTTAATTACCCCCTGTTGTGCGTGGCCCTCACTATTCTGTCCTCTCTTTTGTTTGAGTTGATTTATCCCTTTTCCAGTATTCATTGGTTTAGGGCTGTGAGCAGGGCTAAGCTTTTACAGAGGAAGGCAAAGCAACCTACTATTACTGCCTTACGACTTGTGAGAGAGAAGAGTGTTGGGATATGAAAAAGCAACGAGAGGAGAACATTAAAAAAAAGAAAAAATTCTGATGCAGGACCGATTCGCATGCAAATAAATTTTATATGATTAATGATTGTAGTTGATTAATTTTTCAAAGTAATAGCCTAAGAGGGATTCAGGAAGACTCACAGGAACTTCGCACGCGAAACAGTTTCCCAGACAAGTAAAGAAGAAAGATCGCTGAGGCTATGAAGCCCCGGTAGGGCTTGCTCTCCTACAATAAAGCTACTAGCAGATTTAGAGAGGGTGCACTTGGCAGAATGAGGAGATCAAGATGTTGAAGGGGTCGCTCTGCTTGGTGGATGCGCCCTGGATGACCAAGCCCCGAGCTTGTGGATCTGTGGCTAAGTATCCGCTGACCTAGATAGCAATCACCTTGAATTCTAGATTCGTGGTTACTGAGGGACCTACAAGAACACCATCCAAGGGTTAAAGAGCAAGAGAGAAAAGTCAGATTAGAGGCAAAGAGGCAAGGAAGAAGTAGAGAAGGAGGGGCGGCCAAGAGGCTCTTGGGCGTCCACTAGAGGAAAACAAGGGCGGCGACCAGGGTTTCTTCTGAAGATTGGGATGTTGGCATGCGCAGGAGAAAGAAATCAAGAGCACTAGAGAACCAAATAACAAAACTCACAATAACTCAAAATTGGATTGATTGATTAATAATTCAAAGATGCATAATTCATACAAGAGGGTCTCTTTTATAGAGCAAGAGACTTAGGGCCCAAATAAATACAGATATGGAAAGAAAAGAGGTGACCACTTTCTTCCTAAAGTATGGATTAGATTATATAGAAAAAAAAAAACTTCATGCCATACAAATCCCTTTCAAAAAAGGCAATTTATGGGCAATAAAGGGCATCCCTTTGCTGCTTCTTTGGGCTGAAATTTTTTCAAATAGGGTTGCATGATTTGGAGGATTAAGGCTTATCTCGTTGGCCTTCTTGCTCTTCTAGGTGGCATGTGGAATGCTGTACTGGAGGGTGACAAGTGTGTGACTGGCATGTGACTTCTTATGCATGGCGCCGACTTGAATTTAGCAGCTGCTCTGCTTGACTGTGATGGCCTTGTCTTCTGCTCCAATACTGGTGTTTCCTCTTGTAAGCTGAATGAACTTAATGAGCTGACTCAATATGACCCAAACCCTAATAATGAGTACCAACTCAAAAGGCAGGACTCAAATGCCCAAACAAAAATAAAATTGGACTTAAATTAAAATAAAATAAAATAAACCTAGTTTTTAACTGAATCAAATCCTACAAACCTAATCAGATATCCATAGAGGATTAAGAATCCTCTACCTGATCCTGGTGCCCGCACCAATTCTTCCGGGGTGGGAGGAACTCGACCCCATCGAGTATGGGTCGCTCTAGCTCTGGTAGCTCTCTAGGAGGTCTGGGTCGAGGCATTGCAAGTCCTCTCTAGTAATCCATGAATCGTCAGATTTGGGGCAACCATGCCATCGGACAAGGTAGCATTAGTAACCGCAGTTCCGGATCGTAATGGCTTGATCGTCCAGGATACGCTTGATCCGCTCTCCTCCCTCAGAAAAAATTGGTGGTGGACACTCCTGGATAGGTTCGCTCATAAAAGGAGGGCTAGGTCTAAAGTACTCACTAGGAATCGCTGCCGATTTCCTATACTCTACTAGGTCTGCAATATTGAAGGTTTAGCTAATGCTTCAATCCGAGGGTAGATCTAGTACATAGGCATTGGGTCCTACCTTCTCCATCACTTTAAATGGGCCAGCTCCACAAGCATGAAGTTTCTTAATGGTTCATGGCGGGAACCGTTCAGGCCTAAGCCTAACCATGACATAATCCCCTACACCGAACTCTTTGGCTCTTCTTCAGGAGTTAGCCAGTCTTTTATAAGCTTCATTATGTACTTAGATTTATTTTATGGCTAATATCCTTATGTAAGTCTCTGATATGCTGTGCAAATGCTTGTGCGGACTCTGAGACTCATGTGTGGAGGGGTAAAGAAATTAAATCAAGTAGACGATTAAGCTTGTACCCATGGACTATCTCAAATGGACTCTTGCCCGTAAACTTATTTACTGAGCTGTTGTAGGCAAACTCTACATAAAGTAGCAATAGATCCTACGCCCCTAGGTGTTCACCTACAAGGCACCTAAGAAGGTTTCCTAGACTACGATTCACCACTTCAGTTTGCCCATCAGTTTGTGGGTGAAAGGCTATAGAAAAATTAAATTTGGTCCCTAACAGATGTCATAGTGTTTTTCAAAAGTAGCTGATGAACCTAAAATCCCTATCAGAAACAATGGTCTTGGGTAGGCCATGGAGCTTGACCATACTGTCTAAGAAAAGTTGGGCTACCCTAGATGCGTCAAAGGTTTGCGAACAAGGGATGAAGTGTGCCATCTTAGAGAACCTATCGACCACTACAAAGATGGAGTCATGCTTCTTCTGGGTCTTAGGTAATCCTAGAATAAAGTCCATACGAGGTCTTGCCAAGGATGATCAGGCACTAGCAAATACTACAAGAAAATTTAAATATAGCGACGCCCAAATACATCGCTAATGCGTCGCTAAACACCCTATAGCGACGCATTAGCGATGCAATTGCGGCGTTGCTACGAATGTCATCGCAATCTCAATTTGTCGCAATTGCGTCGCTTAACAGCGACTCTCTGCGACGCAATAAATGCGTCGCAATATATTGCGACGCAATTAAATGCGTCGCAATATTGCGATGCAATATACATGCGTCGCTAATTTTAAAAATAATTTTTTAAAAATATTTGCGATGAAAAACCTCGTCACAATTGCATCGCTAATTAATTAATTTTTTAAAAATTAATTAGCGATGCATTAGCGACTTAAATTACATCGCTAATATTTTTAAATTATTATTATTAAATATTACGATGCATTTAGTTGCATCACAATATTTTTTAATAATATATTTTAGATATATTAGCGACAAAATTTTAGTCGCTAATGCGTCGCTAATTAAATTTTTTTAAAAATATTGCGACGCTAGGTCATTGCATCAAATTTATAATAATATTTTAAAAATATTAGCGATGCAATTTCAGTCACTAATGCGTCACTAATTAATTTTTTTAAAATAAAATATTAAAAATTAAAAGTTAATATAATTTGTTACATTTAAATATTGATCGAAATATTCTTCACTCATATTGATCCAAACAATAATCATTCAATTTTAAAAATAATTAATATATTAAAATTTTGAAGTTTTCATGTAAAATATAAAAAGTAAAAAAAATACATCAAGAATCCGTGCGATCACGTGGAGGCTGGAAACCCTGCGACATGCGGCTAACCATATCCTGCAACTGACGCATCTGATCTCGCACGTCTGCAAGCTCCTGCTGATGGCCTCGCATACGCTGCTCGAACTCGTGCTCGAACTCCTACCGAACGTCCTGCCGAACGTCCTGCCAAACCTCCGTAATAGATCTCCGAATGTCGTCTAAACGCTCGGCAGGAATATCACCAGAATATCGCGAGCTGGAGGCCTGATGGGAAAAATATGCAGAAGCTCTAGTGCCCAGACCATAGACCCTGCGGTCTCGCGGCTGGGCACCAACAGCCTCCAAAAATACACGTCGACTCTCCTCTGCTGAGAGTTCGACGGGCGTCTCCCCATCAGTGGAGTCGACCTGCGATGCCTGGGAGCGAAGCTCCTCGACTCGTGTCTTTGAATTATAAAATCAACAATAAATGAATAATAAATTTCTCTAAATAAAATTTTAGAAATTAAACAGATACTACATAAAGCTAATTTCTTACCGCAACCTCCCGTGATCGCGTATCGACCCAGGAACCGTCCCTCCTGGTGTGTGTCGCCCTGAATAGACGAAACTCACCAGGATCTCGCCCTCCTGCTCAGACTATAACAATAAAAAAATTGATATTAATGCAAATATTTGTAAATAACTAAATTAGTAATTAAATATTTATGTTTTCTTACCATACGCCGTCTGTGCTCCTGAATCGAAATGGAGCCCGAAGTATGGCGGGAGAGACCCGTGCCACGACCGCCCTTCTCGGATCGGCGGTTCGTGCTGGCTGATGCGGACCTCCTGCGCCAGCCATCGGACTGCCAGGCCTGCTGCCACTCGTGCCAAATACCCTCTGGCACATGCGCAGGACGCTGACCCGATGACCTCCAACGATGAAGCATGTCGGAGTATCGGCGTCCCGTCAGAGCCTCCCATGCTGCCCTAATGGCATCATGGCTGGCAGGGTCCCACGTAAACTTTTTCTGCATTAAAATAAATAGTTAGTTTGAATTTATTAAGATTAAGAAATTTTATATCAGTGATAAATTGTATTTAATAAGTTTACCTGAAACTCAGAAAAATAAAACTCCCTCGTGGCTGGCAGATACGTGGCGCCAATCGTAGCCACTGGGATCTGCACGCCTCTGAAATACGGCGCTGATGTGGCTGGATACATGATGCTGCTCAATAAATCTGTTAAAAAAATGCATGTTTATAAGTAATTGACTTAAAAACATAAACATATATTTTTAATTAGTATATACTTACAGCCCTGAGCATCAAGTCGAAGTACGGTGCGGCCGATGGTGGAAGAACTCTCGGAGGTATGTGCCGATCGGCTGGATGGTACCAATGCAGGATCACCGCCGACTGCTGGAGAGATCGAAGGCTGTGCGATGTGTGGAGATCCGAACTCTCCATCTCCAAAGCTCATGTGATCTGATGCAGCAGGGCTACGTCCCTGCTCACTCCGTATGTCGTCGGTAGATCTACCTCTGCCCGTCATACTGAAAATACTAAAGATTCATGCAATTAAATTACGATTAATGATTGACTATGTAAAAATTTAACACTTATAAAATAAAGTTGAATTTAAAAAACCTCTATGTTTAATCGGTGTCATTTGTTTCGTGAAATGTTGGTTCAACATCCGATGCCGTATCGGACTGCGATTCAGTTTCATTATCATCGGAAGGAAACCGAACATTTGCATCCGCAATTTCTTGGACATCACCATTTGGATCTCTAAGTGATGTTTCAGGAGCCCTTGTGTCGTCCTCAATTGCATGCATTTCCATCTCATCCTCTTGAAATGCAGGGCACTCGGCTGATTGACTTGATGAACTCTCCTCTAATACGATTGTTGAACGTGGGACGATTTTAGAAACGGCCCACCAATCTCGCTTGTCGTTGCGCAAACTTGGATATCCGCAGTAAAACACTTGCTGAGCTTGGGATGCAAGGATGAATGGGTCATATTTCTGCAATCTTCGTCGATGGTTCACTTCAACCAAATTGTAGTCGTTATGAACCCTTTTGCCCACAGGAACTGTCGGATCGAACCAATCGCAACGAAACAATACGGTTCGTTTCATAGGCCAACCGGGATATTCAACTTCAACCACCTCTACTAACTTTCCATAATAATCCTGCATATTTGCTCCAACACTTTCTCCTTTAACACACACGCCCAGTTCTGCGTGCCTCTTGAAGCTGCTAATCGTTCAATCTGAAATTTGTACCCATTAACAAAATAGCCAGTAGAGGTTGTTACGGTCTTCAATGGCCATTGCGATAGACATTTAATGAAAATATTGTCGGTTGTGGACCATGGACCGTTTACCTATAAATTAATAAGCTATTCACAACCAATTCAAAAAATAAAAGCCATTATTGAAATTGATTGAGTGATACTACTCACAAATTCATAAAACCAGTAAGCGAACTCCGTTTCTAACTTTCTGCCCAATTGCAACTTGACTGATGTCGGGATTCATCTGTCGTTGTCTATCACAATACATCCTTATGGGATGATAAGGATTAAAACTTATGTTAGCAATTAAATATTATGGTATATTGTAATTTAAATTAGAAGTTCCAATTAAGCATTGAAGTATACACTTACTCAATATATGGATCGACTTCTCTACAGTTCATTAGGATGTAATAATGTGCTGCATTATACTCCATATCGCTAAGATTTCTTGACTTCTGCCCCCCAAATGAACGGCCGATACCTTTAAAAATTGATATTCTACCGTCATTAGGTTCTCCTTCGTCCACACATACGTCATCGTTACGACCAAGATTTCGGCTCCTCGTGTGGACGTGACCCTCAAGTAATGCGAGGCAAAAGCTGAAACTTCTTCGACCAAGTGTGCATTGCATATAGAACCTTCAACCCTTGCCTTATTACGCACATTATTTTTTAACTTCTTAAGGTACCTATATGTAAAGTTGAGACAAAAAATTAACCAATTTTCTCGCAATGAAATAATATTTGAAATGTCAACATGTCTTAATGATGTATATATTTACCTCTCGAAAGGATACATCCAGCGATACTGCACGGGACCAGCTATGCTCGCTTCGTATGGCAAGTGAACCGGTAAATGCTCCATTGAGTCAAAAAAACTGGGAGGAAATATTCGCTCCAGCTTGCATAAAATAATTGGAATTTCCTCCTCAAGCCTTGCCATGGATGCAGAAGTAATGACTGCGGCAGATAACTCCTTGAAGAACAAGCTGAGCTCTGTCAATGCCTTCCAGACATGTTGCGGAAGCAACTCACGAAAAGCTATAGGCAATAACCGTTGCATGAAAACATGGCAGTCGTGACTCTTCATGCCGAACAACTTGAGCTTATGCATGTCCACACACCTACCGATATTTGAGGCATAACCATCTGGAAATTTTAACCCTCTAAGCCAGTTACATAAAACTTCTCGTGAATTTCTGTCAAGAGTGTAACAGGCTTTAGGATAGGTCCCGTCGGCACTCCTCCTCAAATCACCTCTTCTGCAATACTGATTAAGTTCTTCTCTTGACTTTGCAGTATCTTTGTTTTTCCCGGGATGTTTAGCACCGTGTTAAATATGTTATCAAAGAAATTTTTCTCGATATGCATAACATCCAAGTTGTGCCGGATGAGATTTGTGCTCCAATAAGGCAAATCCCAAAATATACTCCGCTTCTTCCAGTTATGTTCTTTACATATACGGCCATTTATTCTATCTGCATCTGGTTCCCAAGCATACCTCAACCCCAAATGCTCTATAGTATCAAATATATCCGTGCCGGACCTAACCGGTTCGGCGAATTTTGTGACTGCTTTGTTCTTCCGGAAGGCGATCAAGTTACGCCTGTAAGGATGATTTGGGGGCAAGAACTTCCTATGATTATCAAACCATGACTGCTTACCACTCTTCTGCAATGTAAATGCATCCGAATCATACATGCAATGAGGGCATGCCAGACGTCCAGCAGTGCTCCAACCAGACAACATTGCATATGCCGGGAAGTCACTTATTGTCCACATCAAAGCAGCTCTCATGATGAAATTCTGTTTCATAGAAATGTCGTAGGCTACGACTCCTGTTTCCCACAACATTTTCAATTCGGCCACCAACGGTTGCAGGAAGACATCAATCTTTTCCTTTGGATTTGATGGTCCTGGAACCAAAACTGTTAAAAACATTGCAGTATCTTTCATGCACTTCCATGGAGGAAGGTTATATACAGTCAGTATCACAGGCCAACATGAATACTGTTGCCCCGCTTGACCAAATGGTTGGAAGCCATCGGTACAAAGACCTAATCTCACATTCCTTATATCTTCAGCGAAATCAGGATGATTTTCATTGAAATGCTTCCAAGCCTTTGAATCTGATGGATGCCGCATTTCATCCTCTTTAGATTCATGTTCGGCATGCCATCTCATATCAGCAGCTGTAGCCTCAGATCTGTATAATCTCTGCAGGCGTGGGTAAGAGGAAAGTAATGCATCCTCTTGTAAGGCACACTTTTCCTCCTACTTGTACTAGCTCCCCTTCGTGTTTTTGTACCTCGATTGCCCACAAATCTTACACCATCTCAGCTCTGAGTCTTCACCCCAATATATCATACAATTGTTCAAGCAACAATCGATCTTATTAACTGGGAGCCCAAGCCCACGCAACAACTTCTTCGTTGAGTAAAAACTGTCTGCTACAACATTATCATTTGGCAAAATTTCTTTGATTAACCCAGCTACAGAATTGAACGCCTTTTCTGATAATCGATGTTCTGCCTTAATATTCAACAACCGAGCAGCCGTAGACAACTGGGAATGACCCTCACAACCAGGATACAATTCTTGATTTGCAGCACGCAACATATCATAAAATTGCTGTGCATCTGGATTTGGTTCTTCCATAAATGTATTCTGATTGAATTCATTACCCGATGCATTCATCACCATTTCTTCATATGTGTTTAAATTCACAAATGGTTCATCTACGGGAATTGACACTTGTTGGACTACTCCTCTGGTTCACCAGGTAATCAGGGGAACAACCATGACAGTACCAAACATCGTAATCAGAACAAACCCCTTTTTACACAAATGCACCTTAACAGTTTCAACATCTCTGTAGGCTTTATTCTGACACCTGTGGAAGTTGCATGGGCACCTAATCCTAGGCCCATCCATCCATTCAGGTTGGCTACATGCAAATGCGATAAATTCTTCCAATCCATTCAGAAAATCTGGATTAAGCAAGCCATCTTTTATCCTTGCATACATCCACGAGCGAGCCCCGCTCATTTTTGACCGACTTATACAAGTTTGGTAAACCATTAAAGGAAACCAAATAAAACTATATTAGCATTACTAATATATAACTAAATTATTTCTTTTACACAACTAAGGTTAATAACAACCATTTAAATCATTTATAACTAAACCAATTTTCTTTTAGACAACTAAGGTCCCTACCCTGCAAGCCACGGCTACGATCCTTGCGTGCTAGCAAGGACCGAGGCACAGGTTCATGGCTAATGCTAGGGCTTGAGTTCGGGTCGGGCCGCAAGGCGGTCCGTTCAATCATGAGACTTCACAAGCATTCAAGTGTCCTAAATTAATTCCTTCACTCCATGTCTAAAAGGTAAGGCCCTATCCCATTCAAGAATATTTTTTGTGATATGTTATTCTGCTATTAATTATCATCGATCGGTTACGTTGAAATTTCAGCAGCATTTCCCATATGTTCTCCTAAATGTGTGGCATATATGCCACACTAGGAGAACGTATGAGCAAATACAAACCGCAATCTCAACCAACGATGATTAATAGCAGACTAACATATCGCAAAAAATATTCTCAAACTGTCCACCAGGACAATTTGAGAATTTGCAAGACTAAGGCTTACAAATTCTCAAACGGGTCTAAAGGTTATAGTGCTGTGATTAATAATATGGAAATCCGAAGACAATCGAACTTATGCTTGTTATTCATAAATTCTTGTCAATTATACATATATAGGAATAGTGTTCTATATATAGTCACTGACTTCTTAAGATTATTATGTCGAATATAAATGTTTGTGAAGACTAAAATATAAATCATTGAAACTACTAATTTGTTGCTGAATTAAATAAAACTACAACAAGACTTTCATTCTAGCATTACATAATTTAATGCATCATTCAATTTGAAGCAGAATGTAAATAATCAAGTCATAACAATTGTAAATAACTACAAATGCACATATATTATTGCATAAACAGCTTTAAAGAAACCCTAATAATAGAATTAGGTCTTTTTTAACCCTTAACTAAGAGTGACAATAGTAGTCTAAAATATGTTATTGGATATGAAACATAAACATAATAATATTTTTTAATTAAATAATGATGATCATTAATAATCTAAATCATTGAATATGATGTTACTATTTTTAAATATTTATACATAAAAAATTATAAGATTTAGATACTTTTAACCACATTAAGTGATCAAAAAATGGATTGTTTAAATTAATAACATCAATTTTTCCAACTTGATGCATAAGCTTAACATTTTAATTCAAATTCTACATCTAATGGTTTAAAACATGAATGCAAAACCATTATTATGTAATTACTGTTTTTTTTAACGGTGGCCTGGCCACCGTGGCCAGGCCACCGCCGGCCACGGCCGCCAACGTGGCTGGCGCCTTAGGGGTGGGGGAAAAACTCCACCCCATTTTCAATTTTTTTTTAAACGGTGGCCTGGCTACCGTGGCCAGGCCACCGCCGGCCACGGCCACCGTCGTGGCCGGCGTCTCAGGGGTTGGGGAAAAACCCCACCCCAATATATATATATATATTTTAACAGGCCACTGCCGGCACCTCCGGGGTGGGGGAAAAACCCCACCCCAATATTTTTTTTTAACCGGTGGCCTGGCCGCCGTGGCCAGGCCACCGCCGGCCACGGCAGTAGCCATGGCCTGAGACGATGGCCACAGCCGCTGCCTCAGGCCAGCGCCTCTCAGGGGTGGGGTTTTCCGCCTCAGGCCAGTGCCTCAGGGGTGGGGGAAAAACCCCACCCCAAATTTTTTTTATTAAACCGGTGGCCTGGCCATCGTGGCCTGAGACGATGGCCACGGCCGCCGGAAATGGGAGGGCGGGGGGGGTGGGGGAGGGGGGCTTACCTTGCCCTGGGGGGGGGGGGGGGGGGCTGCCGCCGGTGGCTCCTAACGCCATGGGAGAGGGCGGGGGGAGGCGGAGGACGGGGACGGCGCGGATTAGGGTTAGAAGAGGAAGAAGAAGAGGCCGGGGGGGCCGACGCGACTCAGAATATATACTAGGGTTTAGCGACGCAATTTTGCATCGCTAAACCCTCGCTATTTTTTAAAAAATTTATTATAAATTAGTGATACAATTATGCGTCGCTAATCTGTCGCTAATTTATCTTTTTTTATTATTTTTTGGGAAACTTAGCGACGCAAATAATTGCGTCGCTAATGAGTTGCTAATTTGGCGGCAATGACCGGTGGGAATTTTTTTTATTTCCAGGAAAAATGCGTTACTAATGCATCGCAATTTTTTATCTAATTATTATATTTGATAAAAATTATATTTTCTGAAAATAATTGCGATGATATGGTTGCGTCGCAATGTTTTATTTTTAAATTTTGTATAACATTTATTTTTTTTACAAAACCTTGCGACGCAATAGATGCGTCGCAAAGTTAATAATTTTTTTTAAATTTTTTAGTTTATTGTATCACTAATGCGTTGCTATATAATGTAATTTAATTTTTTTAAAACTTTGCGATGCAATGATTTGCATCGCAATATTTTTATTTCATAATTATATTTGATAAAAATTATTTTTCTTAAAATAATTGCGACGCATATGGTTGCATCGCAATGTTTTATTTTAAATTTTTTTATAACATTTATTTTTTAAAAAAATATTGCGACACAATAGATGCGTCGCGAAATTAAAATTTATTTTTTTATTTTTTTGGTTTATTGCATCGCTAATGCGTCGCTATCTAACATAATTTAATTTTTTTTTAAATATTTGCGATGCATAGATTTGCGTCACAATATTTCTATTTGATAATTATATTTGATAAAAATTACTTTTTCTTAAAATCATTGCGACGCATATGGTTGCGTCGCAATGTTTTATTTTAAATTTTTTTATAATTTTTTTAAA